>PVJI01012058.1:0-53408 GCA_004026765.1 Micronycteris hirsuta | reverse complement strand
CCAATAGGGAAAAAAAGGAAGCTGGGACTCAAACCAATGGGGTGGACCAGAAGGAAGAAACAAGAATTCAAAAAAAAAAAAAAATGAGGAGGGACTCAGGAACCCCAGAGACATTTGTAAATAACCCAACATACGGATAATAGGGCTGCCAGAAGTAAAAGAGGAACAACAAAAAATTGAACATATTTTTGAACAAAAAATGAATGAGAACTACCCAAAGCTGGCAAAGGAAATAGGCTTCCAGGAAGTCCAAGAAGCTCAGAGAACCCCAAAGAAGTGGGACTCAAAGAGGAACACACCAAGGCACATCATAATAACATTACCCAAGATCAAGAATAAGGAAAGAATCTTACAAGCAGCAAGAGAAAAAGAGACAGTTACCTACAAAGGAATTCCCATAAGACTGTCAGCGGATTTCTCAAAGGAGATCTTCCAAGCAAGAAGGGGCTGGAGAGAAATATTTCAAATCATGAAAAGCAAGGACCTACAACGAAGAATAATCTATCCAGCAAAACTGTCATTTAGAATGGAAGGGCAGATAAAGTGCTTCTCAGATAAGGTCAAGTTCAAGGAGTACATCATCACGCAGCCTTTACTATATGAAATGTTAAGGGGTTTTATATAAGGACTCATGAGAGAAGACACTGAGGCCAGATCAGCTACCAGGGACTCAGATCAGCCACAGCCAAGACGCTTGTGAGGTAAGCAAGCAAAATACAGCCAGAGAAACAAATTACAACCAGAGACATTGAAATTTAGAACAATCTGGCAGTAACCAGAGGGGAGGGGGAAGGGGATAATGGGGACAAGGGTATTCAGGAACTGCTATAAAGGACACATGGACAAAACCAAGGGGGAGGGTGGAAGCAAGGGAAGGAGGTGGGTTTGCCTGGGGTTGGGGTCAGGGGGTAAATGCAGACAACTGTAGGTGAACAACAATAACATAATTTAAAAAAAAAAAAAAGCTTTAATTTAATCAAGTTCAAGTTCTACTTTCTGTCCCAGATTGTGAAGATGATTCCAGGGGTAACATATTATGTCCCTCACTTTCCCAAAGAGGTAAATTACTCTTTGCTTGCTCATAAGAAATGCATAGATTAGAACTCAAAATGTGAGCAGTAACACTGTATCTATTTGCGAGCAACTAGTGAAGCAACAGAAACATTGGCTGATCTCAATAATCTCTAATCAATGTCCCCTTCCCTGTGTTTTTTTTTTTTCAGGTTTAGTTTATCTTTGCTATAGGAAAGCTTTCTCCATTATGAGCCCTTCACCAATTAATAAAAATATTTTCTAATAAAAAAATTGGTCACAAAATTAATAGTGAGTCTGATTCCCTTCAGAAGTAAAAGTCAGGAAAACTGCTGGCAGTATTGACGTTGTTGGCAGATCTTGGCAGATCCACTTTTGTCCTGTAGCTGGAGGCTCTTCTAATCCTTAAGGCGGTGCCATTACCTAAGGAAGTCACCACAGGAACGTGGTCGGCCGAGCTAATTCATTGCGTTATGGCACTATAATTCCCCCTGCTTTCCCCGCAGCCTCTCTTACAGTTCAGTTTAGCAGGCGATAGATGCAAAATCACTTTTTAATCCCATTAGATTGACTGAAAACATACAATTTTAAAAAGATTCTCCCTCCTATACTTCTTTTTGACCTTCGAACATGCAAACTAAAATGTAGTCATCGTTTTATGATGTTCAAAGATTCTCACTGTATCAAAGTACAGATAGGATGTATAGGACAAGTAGGTAACCCACATTCAAACTGTGCAGTGTTGGGCTGTAATTCCATCTGGCTTTGTGGGAAGGAATTGGCAGCCTGCTGGGAGCTGGTCGAACTAGAGAGAGGGCAGCAGCAGCAGGAATAGGAAAAGAGGCTGTGATAAAGACAGAGAGAAACAGAAATTCCCTTGTAGGTTTCCAAGTGGCCTTGCAGACAGCAGGCAAGCAAAGTGAAACAGACTTAGACGGTGACATGGCTGCAGGGCCCATCCTGGCATACGCAGTGTGCGAGGTTAGCGTTGTGCTTGTTTCACGCCTGGAAGAGCAGAGGTCTCCTATGAGGTCTCACCCAGGGATATAAAGGGAGAGAAGGGCACACAGCGGGACTGGCTAACAGGGCTGGATGTGTTTGAGCCCCTGCCAGCACGTGACAGAGCAGCCTTTCAGATGAAATCTTCCATCCACGATTTCATATACCTGGCAATGCATCTTGTTTATACGTTGGTTTGTTTTTATCTCAAAAGAATGAGCGGCATGGGTTTGTTCTGCATCACAGGCAAGAACACATTTGCTTGTTAAGCTTCTTCTAAGAGGTAGCCTGTTTAGGCGGGGAGCCCATTCTACGGAGAGCAGGAAAGAAATAGAAAAATACTCACGGGACAAGAGGTCCCCTTCTAATTATATTTCTGCAAGTCTCCTGTCGTCCTGAGTCAAGCCTGGGCTTACTAACGAGTGGCAGATGAAATTCACACCAGGCAGTATGTGAGGCTGGGAACTGACACCAATAATTTCCAGTGGGCTATTTTTGCAAAAGTGTAAAGTTGATTTTCTTAAATTACTTTGAACCCAGTTCCTCTGATTTTGGAGGCTCTTTTAACAGCCCCCAGAAGATCTGGCAGGAGGTATGAGTGGAGATGGTGATTATAAGGACTCCTGAAATTAGTTGGGACGTTGGCCTTAGGTAACCCACACGTTGCCATTGTGATTGTTACATTCTTTCCCTCACCCCACTGCAATGGGACAAGTACTCGATTGCCTCCTCTGCCAGCTTCCGCATACCACTGAAAAAAATAATTTGCAGAATTAGTGGGGGAGCCTAATGATGCATTTAATTAGAGAACAATCAGGCGATGTTTTATTGGGGTTGAACAGAATAAACAAAGAAATTCATTCATAAAACAAAAATGTAGGCTAGGTCACAGTAAAGAACCTTCATGCTCTGAGAGACAAGCCAGATGACAGTGACGCTGGGGAGAGCTACTGATTTAAAGGGAAGTTACCCAAGGGGCTGCTTTTCTGGCTTGTTTTGACAGAAAGTTTTGCCTGTGTGTGGATCCAGTGGCGTGGCACGGGTCGGCTGGCTGGGTGAGCGTCTAGGATTTCCACCACAGTGAGCCCTGACACCGTTTTCTAATTTATATGATCAGCAAGATAGATGACTTGATTTAAGAAATAGCTGATAGTAGAAAGATGACAAAATGCACACAGATTATATTTATTTTTAAGTGCTAGAGTAATCAGAGTGTCTCCCAGGGGTGAGAATGCAGAGGCTCCCTAACGAGGGCAGGCTGGGGTTGGTATGGCCACAGAATGTCTCCCAGCAGCCTGTCACTGGTGCCCAAAATAGTACCATCAGGTTGATTCCTTTGGATTCAGGGTGGTTATTAAAGGGCCAGTGCTCAGACGACATAAAAACCTAAGCCTAGGCTAACTTATTTGTGACGTGCCACTTTCCCCAATGGTGGCAGACGATTGGCTGGGTCACATGTGTATAGACTTCCCAGGGGTGGTTCTGGGCAGGCAGAGAGTCACCAGGTGGCAGCTGGGAGCAGGGCAAGCAATGAGGGGCTAAGGGATGTTCTAACAGAGCGGGAAGGGCCAACCTCACCCGTTTCCCAGTGTTTCCTGGGTTGGTGGTAAATTTAAGAAGGCTGACAAAATACTGTTCAGGCATCTGCCCAGCTATTTCCTGCAAAGTTGGGGGGAACCAAGGAAATGCCTCTGGATTTCAAAGGCCTGTTATCTTCCATGTTAGTTTTAAGAGGGAGGAAAACCACAGAGGATCTAAGAGACAACCCTTGTTGGCAAGATCTCGACTTTTGAATTGACTAACATTTGTCAATCAGGGAGCTTTGGACTCAGTGTGGTAGAACAGACTGAACTGTGAACTTTGCGGAATGATGGATGTGGGGAAAGCTAGCAGATGGTTTGCGGCGATGTGGCCAAGACACCGATAGCAGTAGAGCCCAGAGCCTGCAAGTGCTCAGTCAGCCAAGGTCCTGCCTACTGCACAGACGCGGGGTGGGCTGCTCCAGGGTCATGTGAGGACATGAGTGGAGCCTGAATCCCAGCTGCACGAAGCAGATTTCCCCTAATCTCCTCAGCACTGGGTCACAAATTCTCCAAAATTGTCTCTAATGATTTGTATAACTTCACACTCCTAGGATAACTTCTGAAATCTTTTGGAGATATTTGGAACTTACTAAATTTGAAGAGTTTTCATGTGTATAGAGGTTGTTTTCGGATACTGATTTCCTAGATCCTTTTTCTTTCATAGTTGACTGTGGTTGTGAAAAAGAAGTAAAACTGGATGGATTAAGAAAATCTTATACAAGTAGTTCCTCATTGGGAAAGGAGGTGTGGGAGGGCCTTTAAGTGTGTGTGCGTATGTGTGTGCATAAAATTGGGCCCAACCCACAAATATTCTGATAGGCTTCATCCCATTCCCCAGCTCTTTCAACTTGAGTTATTTCATTAGTGTTTTGGTTATCATTTTATTTAGATGTGAGAAACAGAAAACAAACCTACAGTGGTTTAAACAAAAAGAATAATTTTCTCACACAACAAGAAACCTGGAGTTGCTGGATGTGGGCTCAGCAGTCAGACCATGGCAGGGCCTACGTTATGGGGCCCCTTGGCCTTTTGCTTCATACATGCACGGTAGCTGCTGTAGCTCAAGCCGTGCCGTCTGGAAAGCAGGAAAGGAAACTGGGGAGGAGGGTCATGCCAGTGGCTGCCTGGGAAGACGTTTGACTACATCTCCTGGCTCTTAGTTGGGTCAGTGAACCACTTCCAGTTGCTATAAGGAAGAATCTAGAGCAGAAGGGGGCAAGAAGAGAGATTGGGAAGACTTTGGGGTAGCCATTCAAAGAACTGCCACAATTAGTTTCTGCAATGGCCAGCAAAATTACTAGCTCTGGCTTGTTGACCATCACGATTGAAATGTACTTTATCCTGAAGATTTTCACTGCTGGGAGCAGCCACTAAATTTTGATTCCTAGGGACACCATCTAAATGCTTTTCCAAGATGTAAGAAATTCACTCAAGAAGACCTTCCGGAGGTACCAAAGTCTAGACTTTTTGTCGAGGAGGCAGAAATGGCTGTATTTTTTGTAATGTGAAATTTGAGCATGGCTTGGAAGTCATATCTTTATTTTCAAGCAATTTTGCTACATATTCAACAGTGAGTTAAATTTTGCTGAAAAGTAATGAAGAGGGAAAACTCAGTGTCTGACAACAGCTTCCCTGGGTGGAACAGATGGGAGACTGCAGGATATCCGGGTAGGCTTGGACTCGGTGAAAGGCAATGCAGTCATGATGCGCAGTTTTGAAGGAGTCCTTCCAAGGAGAGACCAAAACAAATCAAAGCCGTGTGCCCATAATTAGGAACTACTTAGAAATGGAGTAAGAGATCTCGACTCCCGCTCTGACTGTCCGACTTAGGCAGGTTGGTAGTGTCAGACGGATTTTATTTCCATGTACGTAAAGTTTTAAAGTTGGATTAGGAGGGCTCTTTTAAATGTAAAGGATAATGATGTTCCTGTAGAGACTAAACATGAATTTGTATATTTAATTAGATAGATTACAGAATATATGGCTTGAGGATTGGATATCCTTATTAAAATTGACCCAGTTGCACTGAAAAAAAAAAGGGGTAGCATTACTCTACTGCTAATTTTTTTTTTAAACAGAAGTTTCATTTTCTACATTCCATACAGTTTTAAAAATATGGCCAGCTTGGCCGACTGTGAAAGCACCTGAGTCTGAAATTAATGGGCAGCATTGAATATGTACGATTCAAGTACTTACTCAAAATGTCTAACATTCAACTAGCTGCTGCTCAAGAGTTATCCAAATCGCCGGTGAGATGATGTTTATGAACTGCTGAGTCTACATTTCTGGCCCAGATCTCTCTGCTGCACTCTCTCACTGCTCACGGAACACCCCTGTGGGCGTGATCCATTCAGTGAGTTTAGAACTGAGTTTGCCTCCTCCCACGGGTCCTCCTCCCCAGGATTCTAGCTCAGTGAATGAACTCTCCATCCAGCCTGTTGATGCTCGCTGCTAAGTATCTGTCCATGCCCAAATCTCTCTGAGCCCCACTGCCACTATCCTGGCCATCTCTACTGCTCGTGTGACTTTCACAGCTGCCACCCAGCTGGTCTCTCCTCTCCTAGGCTTCCACTGCAATTCATTTTCACAATCTTTCTAAAACACAAATGCGATTATTCTTCATTCAGCAATTATTCATGTTCCCGGCACTGTGCCAGTCACTGGGGATTCAGTAGTGTACAAAGCATGGAATGTACATGGCAGGAGAGACAGAGAGTAAACAAGTTCATGAACAGATACAAAGAGGCTTCTTGACATTATGAATTCAAAATATCGTAAGTCAAAGATGCATTTAATCTAGTGAATATCATTGCTTAGCCGCGCCTACCTGAATCATGCTCAGAACACAATATCCAAGAAACTACGGTGATTCTGTATTGTTTATCCTCAGCAATCACATAGCTGACTGGGAGCTGTGACCTGCTACCACCGCCCAGCATCACGAGAGAGTATTGTACCATGTATCTCTAGCCTGGGAAAAGATCACAGTGAAAACACAAAGTGTGGCCCTGGTTGGTGTGGCTCAGTGGATTGAGTGTCAGCCTATGAGCTGAAAGGTCGCTGGTTCAATTCCCAGTCAGGGCACATGCGTGGGTTGTGGGTTCGGGGCACGTGGGAGGCAACCGATGAATGTTTCTCACGCATTGATGTTGCTCTCCCCCTCTTCCCCTCTCTCTAAAAATAAATAAATAAAATCTAAAAAACAAAACACAAAGTATGGTTTCTACTGAATGTGTATTGCGTTTGCATTGTTGTAAAGTGAAAGAAAAATCGTAAGTCAAACCATCTTAATTTGGGGGCCATCTGTTTATTAAAATAATGGATGGAGTAAATGCTATAAAGAAAAGCAGGAAGAAGTGTTTTTGGATTGGGTGGTGAGGAAAGGTGCCCGTGGGGCGACGTGGAGCGGAATGAAGTGAGGAAGCACACCGGGGATGTCAGAGGAAGGAACGTGGAGGGTGAGAAAGCCCTGAGGCGTGCGCTTCCCCCGTGCATTCTAAGAGCCGAGAAGGGGCCAGCGGGGCGGGAGAGGAGGAGACGCAGCCAGGGAGGTGATGAGGGACCAGGTGACTCAGAGGCCGCAGGCCGCTGGAAGCAAGGGAGTGGCGTGACCTCACCACTCGTGGTTCAAAGCCATCGCTCTCCCTGCTGTGCAGAAAATGAAACGTGAGCCCTCGAGAATGGTTGCTGTGAGACATTTAGGAGGCTCCTGCACCATTTTAGCGAGCTGTTAGGGGATTTACTTTATTTCCCTGTGGTGATAAAGTACACATAGCATAAAATTTACCACTTAACCACCTTGAAGTGTGCGACTCAATGGCATTAGATACGTTGTCGTGCGCCAACTAGCACCACCATCTCCAGAATTTCGGCATCTTCTCAAACTGAAGCTGTCCTCATTAAACAGTACCCCCCCACACCCCAGCTCTGGGCTGCCGCCACTCTCCTTTCCTTTTCTGTGAATTTGACTATCGTCGGTGCCCCATATATGTGGGACCATATATTTGTCTTCTGTCTCTGACATTCCCTTAGTATAATGTTCTCAAGGTTTAACCATGTTGAAGCATGTGCCACTATTTCCTCCCTTTTTAAGGCTGAGTAGCATTCTGTTGTATGTATAGACGGCATTTGGTTTAGCCATTCACGCGTCGGTGGACACTTGGGTTGTATCTACCTCCCGGCTGTTGTGAGTGATGCTGCTGTAAACGTGGGTGTGCAAATATATGTTGGAGTACCTGCTTCCGACTCTTTTGTGTATATACCCAGAAGTGGTGTTGCTGAGTCATATGTTAATTCTGGTGGATTTATTTTGAATGTAGAGAGGAGAAGAATTTACTCCTCTGCTTAAAAATTGTCAGTGCTTTTCTACTGCCCTCAAGACAAAGTCCAAAGTCAGTTTAACAGAGTTCAAACAGCCTGCATGATCTCAGTCTTGCCAATCTTTAACAATCACCCGCCCACACAGCCTGTAGTCGAGTGCATTGCTTTGACTCTCAGAACAAGCCATGCTGCTTCCTCTTCTGAGGGCTGCCCTAGCCCTGCCGACTTGTACTTATTCTTAGTTCTCCCTGACAGGGCCCTTGTCTATCCCAGCAAGGTCAGGTTAGGTTTTCTAACAGCCCATCCTGTGCGCTCCTTGCAGACCTTGCTTTCTCCCACCGCATGTATCGCTTACCCGGCAGTGCTGTCCTGGATGGGTCGGGGCCGGCCTTGAGGGGGTAAGTGCTGTGTCCGACACAGACCTGTTATCTCTCAGGTAGAATATTGAGTAAAGGAATGAAGGAAGATAAGAAATAATATTGTAACCTGTTCATTCCTTGAGACATGGTACTTTAGAACATGAATTCCAAACAATACCACCAGGAGCGGGATAAACTCAGTGTGTGACAGAGAGTGGGGGTGATTAATAAAGAAGACAGCCTGGCTGGTGTGGCTCAGTGGATTGAGCGCCATCCTGCAAATGGAAAGGTCACTCACTGGTTTGATTCCCAGTCAGGGCACAAGTCTGGTCGCGGGCCAGGTCTTGTGTGAGAGGCAACCACTTGATGTTTCTCTTGCACATTGATGTTTCTCTCCCTCTCTTTCTCCCTCATTTCCCCTCTCACTAAATAAAAATAAAAGCTTAAAAAAAATAATAAAAGAAAATGGTGGAGTCTGGCCTTCTAGACCTGTACTCTGTCTGCAGTAGTGTTGCCACGTGTGACTATTTAAATTAAAATGAATAAAAATTTTTAAAAAAGTAATTCAGTTTCTCCATCAGACTAGCCACATGTACTCAGTAGGTAGCCCCACGCGGCCCTGGACAGTGCAGCTAGAGGACGGTTTCATCACTGCAGAACGTTTTATTCGATAGGGCCAGTCTAAGAAGTATGTGTGTTTAAAAAAAATTAAACACAATGATGGCAAAGCAAAATCCTCTGTCATCCCAGTTTCTTACCCCTGCTCTCAGAAATGAGTCTTCTGAGGAAGCCGGACACGTGGAGACTGCGGTGGAGGGACGCCTCTCCCAGGAATGAGAGTCAGTCCTGGGCCCCAGAGAATGGCATCGGGATGTTGCTCATCGCCAGCCATACAGGGTGGCCTCTTCCTGAAAACCCCGGGGGATACTCGCTTGGATTTTAGAGTCAGGAACAGCTGTGTGTTTTAACATCACACTTTAGTTATGTGATCCATCAGCTTTCCCTTTTGCACTGGCTGCTGTAAGTTCAGAGTCCGCAGTGAGCCAAACCTGATTCTGCGCGTAAAACCCTGCACTTAATCTTATTTTCCCTACTCTACCTCCCTTTAAAAAAATCCTGCAGCATGCTTGTTGTAAATACATTTTCCTCCTACCGATGTAATTTATTTATTTATTTTGAGACTACATAGTATTTTGTTGTGTATGCGCAGTATGGTTTCACGCTCCCTCCCTTTGCGGATGGGCATTTGAGTTGTCTCCATGTTCCCTAATACGAACAGTGCGAATAGGTGTCCCTGGGCATGTCCGTTTGCGCCGGTGTGAGAGCGCACTGAGAAACGGAACTTTCGGGTTGTCGAATGTGCTTATTCGAACTTTGAGATGCTGCCAAATTGCCCTCCGGAGCTGTTGTACCAATTTACGTTCCCACCGCTATGTGTGAGATTCTCACTCTCACATCCTCCTCTTGTGTGGAATGTTATCATTTTGGCCGATATAATGAGTTTGAAATATCTCCTTGTTGTGATGGTTTGCATTTTCCCCACTACCCTTGATGCTGTGTACCTTTTCATCCTTATTTGCCTAACTGTGGTTCCTTCGATGTGAGTTTCCAACACACATCCTTTGCCTGTTTTCTTTTGGATTGTTTATCATCTTATTGATTGATGGGAACTATGAAAACACATTTTTTTAAAAAAAGCTTCATTGGGATATAATGCACATAACCATAAAATTTACCCTTTTAAAGTATACACTTCAATGGTTTCTAGTATAGTCATGCAGCCATCACCACGACCTAATTTTAAAGCATGTTCATTACCCCCAAAAGAAACTTTGCACCCACTACCGGCCAGTCCTGTCCTCCCCACCCCCATCTCCCAGCCCGAGGCAGCCACCATCTACTTTCTGTCTCTTTGGGTTTGCTTATTTTGGACAGTTCATGTAAATGGAATTATATAATAAGAGCCATTTTGAAATAAGATGGGGGTATAAATAAATAGATATTTTAATGAGTTATAGGATAATTTTGCACTTCTGAGTTATGTAAGTGGCCCTCCATGCTTAGATGCTTTTTATTTGCATCTAACTTATTTTTCTAACATACATTGTGAATGACAAATATATATATTTTAATATACTGCCTTCCTGATCCCTCCATCTTCCACCTTCAAGGATTCTCAGAGATCAGAATCTTCCCTTTGAAAGGCGCTGGCCTGGAGCAAATCATAGTCTAAACACAGCCCTTAGAAGAGCAGAGCTGAACTTTTGTTTACACTTGGCTGAACTAAAAGGGGTCATTTCAAGAAAGAGTCAAGGACTAGAGAAGGAAATGGCCTGAAATGAGTCTCAAAGATTTAATGCTTAAAAAAAACGGAAAACTCTAAGTTTCAGCTATTATCAACTGCATGATTGGAAAGGAACCAGGTGTTAGGATGACCAGCCAAATCAAAGCTCTTTAAGCGCAAAAGTCACAGTTGTATTTGTGTGCATATGCACCAGAGTGTACAATGTAGAAATGGAGACTTAGACATGGACGCCCTCTAGGAAACGCATTCCGTGAGCGTTGAAGCGGGGGTAGGGAAGGGTGGTCCATACTGAAGGAAACCTTAAAACTGAAATTTTTCAGCCCACAAGACAGAAAACATTGGGTTACATGGAAATGAAAGTTAAATCTAATCAGTAAGTCAAATATAATGTTCATGTATTTTGTTTTTCTAATATTTCCAAAGCAAACAATAGTGGTGGTTAATTTATTTTCTTCGCATATTCTGATAGGCAAAATGGTATTTTTAATTTTATGGATTTAGAGCTCAATATTGTGTTGTTTTCAGTGGGAGTACTCTTCCAATTTTTTAATGGGTTTTAGAAATACAAGTTATTCGAACACGTCTTTCAATGTTAACATGGTGTTATTTTTTCCCCTAAAATGTAAACTCCTAAAGTCTTATAGAGGCTTTGTAACATGCCCAGCATTTCACACATGCCCACAAGGGCTTAACAAATGGTGTTTGCAGCCAGACACAGACAATAACCATGGATATCGTCATACAGGCTGCACCTTCTCCCAGGAAGTGTGTGTATAGCGAGATCCTCGGGCGTGTGCTAGCTCTAAGCATCAGTGGTTCTATAAACCCAAAGCAAGGTGTTTTCTTCACTTGAAACTTCCACTTATTTTTCACTGGCTAGCCTCTTCTATTTATCCTGCTTTTAAGGAGAAAAATGGCCAAATCCCCTTGTGGTTGTCTGAAGTAAAAATAAGGAGATACTGGGAAACAGACTGTAACACTCCGGTAACCTCAGCTAACTGTGGGAGCACAATCTAAACCCGAGGACGTTTTTAAAGAACTGTGGTTTACGACTTTCAGGCGCACACATAAACTGAAGCTGCAGGCAGGGCATTTCCAAGCCCAGGGCCTCCGGGGCTGTGTTGACGTCTCATTGGTGATGGACGGTGCACAGGTCGACCCGCAGTGCACTAATACACTTAAAGTGCATTGTTTGGGCAAGTAGCCTTGAAGAATGATCAACCTCTTATTTTCTTTATGAATATGCATATCAAGATTTTTAAAAAACATAAGCACTCGTACAGCTTCTTTTGTAGACACACACTTCAAAGTGTTTAAATGATCAAGGTTCAGTTAATAATAGCAAAGGTTTGCACCCCAGGCACTTAACCAGAGAACTCAGATCTTAATTGGCCGCCAAAAGTGCAGCTGAAGCAATTACTATCAAGAGAAGCGTTTTAAAGGACATGTTAATTATTCATTTTCATAAATCTCTCCATTTTTGTTTCTGCATTATTATATGACCTAAAAGAAAGCATAATTTTCTTCTAGACCAGCAATTTTCAACCGGTTTCATCTTATGGCACACATAAACTAATTCCCAAAATTCTGCTGCACAACAAAAAATATTTTTTTTTGCCAATCTGACAATAATTTTGATTTATTCATGCCGGACGGCTATTGTTGTGTTGGCTGTTGTCACTTTTTTTATTTGACAATCTAAGGGAAACAGAGGTGAGTGCCCCTGACTAAGTCAGATGTTGCATGTTTTAAAAACTTTTGTGGCACATCTGTGTGCTGTAGCACACAGGTTGAAAACTGCCTCTATAGATATGTCTCTCCAACTTTGATGTGCCAGATTCCAGGGCCGTGTTCTCCCAAGTTGTGATTTAGTTGGTCCAGGGTAGGTCTTAGGAATATGTGTGTGTATTTAGTCGCCCCATGTGATTTTGACCAAGGTGATACCATTGACCCTGTTTGAGAAACCGGGCATGAATACATCAGATTTTCCCACATGTGATGTTCTGATAGATTAGGCTGAAGAGGGATACAATGCAATTTCCTGTAAAGGGATTTTTTTGCATCCCTTGCAAAAGCTGTTTTCATGATGTTATTCAACATATATGTTTTTAATATAAGAGATTACATGACAAATTTACCTGAGAATTTAGTGACAGGAAAAAGTTTTCCTTTCCTGGAAAACCAGTTTTCCTCCAATTAGCAACCAAAAGAATAAATATTCTCTTTGCCTGCAATACATGTGGTCTGTCCAGAAAAGGTCGAGCCATTATTAGTATAACAAGAATGGTTTGTGTAGCATCCGTGTAACCTGGCCCCTGAGGAGAGAGGACTGGAATGCACGTAAGTGAACAATGACGACTTCACTGTACTAGTCAGTGGGGGTGGTAGACTCCACTGAGCGAGCATATGTACTGTGTGGCTATCACATTAAAAATGACTGAGTGAATAGAGCAACAAATCTGCATCAAATTTTGTGTTAAGCTTGAACATTCCTCCGTGGAAACTATTTGGATGATTCAGGAGGCCGCAGCTATGGGCAACTGGTGATTGGCAGCTTCATCACGACAGTGTGCTCATTCATGCATCATATCTTGTGCAGTTTTTTGGCAAAACATCAAATCACCCAGGTGACTCAGCCCCCCTACAGCCCAGATTTGGTGCCCTGTGACTTCTGCCTTTTCCCAAAACTAAAGTCACCTTTGAAAGGAAAGAGATTTCAGACCATTGATGAGATTCAGGAAAATATGATGGGGCAGCTGATGGTGATTAGAACTGTGTGAGGTCCCAAGGTGCCTGCTTTGAGGGGGACTGGGGCATCATTGTCCTATGTACAGTGTTTCTTGTATTTATATCTTCTTAAATAAATGTCTCTAGTTTTGATATTACATGGCTGGATACCTCCTGGACAGACTTCATGTATTGGAAGCTTAGAGAACAAACAAGCATCTCATTTTAAGGTTCCCAGCTGAATTTTTTCTTGCTTCTCCCTCTGCATAGCTTCTGAGGTTTCTGATTTAGATTTTAGCTGTGCTGGTACAAATAGCTTTTTATTATTATAATGCTTTCTGAGAAGTAAGGAGGAGAAATTATAAAAATGTAAATAACATTCAATATGGTTGTAGCTTCATAATGTTACCAATAGTTTGATTGCATTTCCTGCATTCACCTGCAAGCAAGGGTTCAGGGTTGACCTAGGCTGCCTTTCTGGATTACAGTGCCTGCCCCTCAGACTGATTTTTGGCTTGTCTCACTCACCGGGGGTCTGTTACCCTGACTGAGGTGAGCTTTCGCTCCAGTTTCCTGAGAGTCCTTTTTCAGTGACTTTCTCAACAGTGTTGTTTGAATCTGTTGTCTTCAGCAAGGTCTAATTTTTAACTTTTGTGTTTACTCATTGAGAGAATTGCACTTTATTTTTCCAAAAATCTTCATTGCCAAAATCTGGAAACAAGTTAAATGTCCTTTAGCGAGCGACTTGATAAATCAGTGGTGACCCATCCATGCAGTGGACCGCCGCTCAGCGCTGTGCCATGTGAAGGAAGCCCGTCTCAAAAGATCGCCTACTGTATGATTTCATTTATTTGAGATACTGAGAAAGGCAAAACTACAGAAACAGGGAAAATGTCAGAGGCTGGGGTGGAAGAGGCTCTGACCAAAGCAGAGGCATGAGGGAATTCTTTAGAGTACTGGAACGTTCCACATGCTGTTTGTGGTGGGGGTTATAAGAATCTATGCAGGCAGCCCTGACTGGTGTGGCTCAGTGGGCTGGGCGTTGTCCTGGAAACCAGAAGGTCTCAGTTTGATTCCCAGTCAGAGTACATGCCTGGGTTGCTGCCCAGGTCCCCAGTTGGGAGCTTGCAAGAGGAAATTGATGTTTCTTTCCCTCCCTTCCTCTCTTTCTAAAACAATAAATAAAATATTTAAAAGAAAAGAATCAATACAGGTGTTAAAACTTACAGATTATACACCAATGTGAATTCTATTGTATGTAAAGTTTTTTTTTTTAAAAAAAGACAATTCATAGACTAGGAGAAAATGTTTGCAAAACATGTGTTTGTTAAAATATTTGTATCCAGAATTATAAAGAATTCTCCAAACTCAATGTATCAGAAAACAAACAAAGCAATTAAAAATGAGAAAAACGTTGAATAAACATCTTACCAAAGAACACATACATATGGTAAGCATGCACATGGAAAGATACTCAACATTGTCGTGAGGAAAATGCAAATCAGAACCACAAAGAACTGGGAAAATCATTTAAAAAGAAAAGAAAAGAAAAACATGGACAATATCAAGTGCTGGTGAGAATCTGGAAAACTGGAATGTCCTGTCTTGCTGATGGGAATGTAAAATGCTTCGAGCCACTTTGGAAAGTAGTTTGACATTTCCTTAAAAAGCTAAGCATACCATATGCTCCACCAATTCCACTTTTATGTATTTATTCAAGAAAATGAAAACATATGTTCACACAAAAACCTGTACATGAATGATTGTAGCAGCTTTATTCATAATTGTCCCTAATTGGAAACAATCTAAATGTTCTTCAGCTGCTAAATTGATAAATAGGCTTTGGTCCATCCATGCAATGGAAAAAGGAACAAAGTACCGATATATGCAACAAAGTGGGTAAATCTCAAGAATATTATGCTGAGTGAATGACACTAGCCTCAAACGGTTATGTATTGGATGATTCCATTTCTATGACACGTGGAGAAGGAAAAAGTAACCTATGGGAACAGCAAACAAATCAGTGATTGCTGGGTTCAGAGGGAGGGCAACTGCAGAGGGACGTGAGGGAATGTTTTAGCCTGCTAAACTAACTGTTCTAAATCGCGATTGTGACCATGGTTACATAACCGTATGCATTTGTCAAAACTCAGAGATTTGTACACTATAAAGAGTAAATCTTACTGTATGTAAATTATACATTGATAAAGCCAACTTAAAAAAGCAAGAACAACAGTATGGTCCTCAGAGCTGGAAGAACTTGGTTCTCTGCAAATTTCACTTTTTCTTTTCTCTTCTTTTGTTTCAATTTCTTTTTCTTTTCAAGTCAATTCAACAACTATTGAATGCTTACATGAATCCTTCACCACACTAAGCATTTCTCAGGCTACAACAGAAGTTTAAAACGTGGGGTTTGACCTCAGGTTATTTATAATCATGAAGACAAGCATTTCAGTTTTGCCTTTTCTGGTAAGTGATAAATAAATGGTCATTACAAGGCTGTAAGTGGACAAATGACTAATGAAGGCAGCATCTGAGGAAGGTCAGTCAGAAGGTTTTGTGTTGTATGGATTAGAGCTGGGAGGTCCTGAAGGAGGAGACTAGTTAAGATACAACCGAACTAATTTAGAAGTGAGGGTAGGTGATCAGATGGCTGTTTTGGATGCCTGAAAGGCAGATTAAGCACATGCTCAGGCACCAAAAACTGAGAAATTCTTACCTTTCATAATGTTTTACAACCCTTTGCAACTTAAAGAAGGGCACCACACATTTTCTAGTCTTAGTGACAAGTCTTAATCTGTCTCTGTGTCGTGACAGCAGAGGTGGAAAGAAGAGGATAAATCCAAAGACAGACAGACAGACAGACTGACAGAAAGAAAGAAAGAAAGAAAGAAAGATGTTGAGAAGGAATGAAAGTATGACTTCTAAGTTAGGATGTCAGAAGAATTTAACATTGATAAAGAAGGAAAATATGGCAGGAGGGGTGAAAGGGGGAAGACACCATGCTTGGTTTTGGACCTCGTGTAGTCTGATGTGAGAGTGGGCCATCCAGTTTGGAGATGTTCTCCCTGATCGGGCATCCTGGGCCCTTTTCCTGTTCCGGAACAAGCCAGGCACATTTCTGTGGCAGAATACTTTGCCTAAAAGCCCTCCTCCCCGCAACCCATATATCTCCCGTACCTTCTCCAGTACTTACTTAAGCTCCTTAATGAGGCCTACCTGACCACCCTATTTAAACTGTAACTGGCCTTCTCTTGCCTTTACCTCCTGCTCTACTCCCTTTGTTTTTCATATCACATATCACTGTGGGCCTTCTAGCATAGTTTATTCAGTTAGAATGTCTGCTGTTCACTGTCTGCCTTTCCTTGCTTGAGTGCAAGCTCACAACGGCAGGGGTCAGTTGCAATTTTGTCTATGGGTGCATCACAAGCACCTAGAATAAAGAGTACCTGGTAGGCACACCATAGGTGCTCATTAAAGATCCATGCATGTTCTTGGACTAAGCACTTTACTTACTCTACATTATTTATCTAATTGAATCCTTACAGTGGCTCTCGGGTGGTAGGTGCTATTATTATTCCCATTTTATTGATAAGGAAACAGAAGCTTGGTCAAGTTAAAAGACTAATCCAAGGTTATGCATAGGTAGTAAGAAGTGGAGGCAGGTTCAAACCCAGAAATGCCTACCCCTGGCAGATAAGCGCACACACCCCTCTTGGCTGGTAGGTACCTGGAAGCCCAGGAGATTCTTGATTGACAGATCAGATCTGCAGGATCTGAGCTATCTGAGAGAAATCCTTTACCACTGATATGGAGAGAACATGAGGCCGAGACAGCTGCTGTGCACACTTTTGAAAGATAGTAAAACTGGAATCTGAACTCAAGTTTTTCATTCTTCAATAGTTTTTTTTTTCTTTTTTCACATTTTTCTTCCTTTCTTAAAGGGAAATGCAGGCTGAAACTATTGTATTCTCCAATTTTTGGTGAAGTCCACCTAAAATCCATTTAATACTGATGCTTACTAGAATTGTTTTATGTGAGCAATTCATTTGGTTTCCGTTTTACCTTACAAACAGGAAAATTTGTTATTCTTTATAGTGTCTCTAAGAACTCATTTTAGAAATAGAATTGACAACACAAAAAAGTTATTGGAGAAAAATCTAAATTTGGACTGTAGTCTTACCAATTCTAGCAGCAGCGCCTGATCATAAAAGTATTCCCCACCGGTTCAGACACGGGTTTACTCTTCCGGTGCACACTTAGGGCAGGGTGACCTTTCACTCCCTTTTGATCGGCGCCCTCTGGTGGTGAGTCGCGAGTATGCACGTCTCCAGCTTGCTCCCCGGTTCTTGGTGAGACACGGCGGTGTGTGGTCTGGAGCGCTCTCTCATATCCCCGGTGAAGGGAAGTGCATCCTGAGTAGACTACTTCTTGAGTAGTCTCTGGTGTTCTTTAAACACAAGGGCAAATATGCTGCTTTTATTTCTAGACTTTATTTTTCACTGTATCTTTATATGCCTGCTGTTACTGTGACCCATTTCAGTTTTAGTTATTTTCTTTCTGTTTTATGGAGGATAATTGGTGAATGAGAGTACAAACATATTTTAAATAGGTTTAAAAGGGCTTTACATTTTAACTCTAAATTCATTCCTCCCTCGAACAACTCTGCATTTTTGTGTCAAAAGCATAAGTTGAGTTTAAGGCTAAGAAATGTCAGAATGTTTTGGAATTGTGAGTTCATCTCATTTCAAAGCTGTTTCCCACGATCAGGGAGCAAATGGCAAGATTTGGGGAGATACACGAAGATGATCGTGGTGTCAACCCCTAGACGGCGTCTCCCGTGCAAGGACACTTAACGATAGGCCTCCTGGGAAATGATAATGACACGCACAGATCCCTAGTCCTGATGTTCGCTCTGTAGAATGGCTGTCATTTGAATTTCACTTATTCAATAGACAATGTCTTCTGCTTGTTTCAAGATCCCTTGAAAAGATCTTGGATCTTTGGAGTTGAGCAGAACTGAGTCTGAATCCAAACTCTGATGCTTAGCATTGACTTTGGGCGAATTCCTAAACCCGTTCCCACTTCGCGCCTGCCTGGCCCGCACCTTTGCCTGAGGCCGCCCTGGTGCAAGCTCCCACCCACCGCTGGCTCGCTGCCATCTGGTTGGGATGCCGAGACACGCACTGAAACACTGAACGGACGGGATCATACGCTGAAAATGGTACGGTGTGCACAGTAAATTTTCCTTATTGTACTATCAATTTTCCTTATGCTTGGAAGCTACCTCAGTAAGAGTGTATGAGTTTAGATTTGCTATATCCTCCTCATTAATCAATGCTTTTAAAACACCATTATTGGTAACACCTAATAATGTTGCATGCCTTCAAACGTATTTTTGATATTGCCACAGGAATATCGAACAGAATTGTCACCAATTCTTTTGGCTATTTGTCTGGTTCATGTCTATAATTCCATGTCCATGGTTCTGAAAACCAAAGAGCTCTAAAAAGTTTTTTTGTAACTCATTTGTCAGCAAACCTGATCTGCATTGATACAAAACTATTTATAGTCTTGATTTATTCTATTTAGTGTGAATATTTATGTGCTCCTTTCGGAAATATTACTGTGTTTGATTATGAGGTGCTGCCTCAAACTCTACTGGGAGTGTCAACTAAATATGTAACATACACCCTGTATTACTTTCTGAAGTTAAAATTAATCTGAATTTGGAAACACATTTGATTCCAGGGTTTCGGTTAAGGGTGTGTGTGTGTGTGTGTGTGTGTGTGTGTGTGTGTATATTCTCCCCTCTGTGTTCTTACGTTTTAGATGTATATTTTGAAGTAGCATTCAGCTGGATTTATTTTTACTCTTATATAATAATCTGTCTTTTAAATGGAAGATTTTTCTGTTTATATCTGTTTCTGATATATTTCAGTTTTTTCCCTGTCCTTTCATTTTTTTTTTTTTGTAATTGTCCCACATTGCCTATACTTTCCTCTTTTTCAGCCTTCTACTGGATTAATGGAGCTTCCCTCACTCTTTTTTTCCAAATTTTTGCTCAGTCAGCTAGGAAGTCATGCCCTTTTTATTTTTAAATTGTTCTTTTTGAAATATTTTCAAACATATTTAATTTATATAGTTCCAAGTTAATCAGCATCTTTAGACTATGCCTCAAAAATTCTAAGACAATGTTATTGCTCTAACTGGACACATTCTTCCAGTTTATATGCTGTTATCCACCTTTTTATCTTATTTGTTTTTAACCCCCCAAATTAGATCTTACTTAATAAAAATGTTTATTTAGATGTATGCCCCATTACCAATTTGTTTGCTCATCAATCATTTACCCAACACACATTTTTGGAATGCCTCTACAGGCCCGGGGACGCGAGCAGCTCACGAAACACAGTCCCCGCCCTTCAAGGGCTGCCGCCTCATATGGGCCCTTCTGCCTGCACCTCAGATCTTCCTTTAGGGGTCAACTTCCTCCTTCTGCCTGTCCGTTTTCCAGAAGTTCCTTTACTGGGGTGTGTCGAATCAATTCTTTTTGATTTTTAAATAGCTTTTTTTGAGATATAATTCATGTGCCATATAATTCTCCCATTTAAAGTATATAACTAAATAGTTGTGGTATATTCACAGAAATGTGCAGCCATCTCTGCAGTCATCTTTAGGACAATTTCAAAAAGAAAACTGTGCATGTGAGCAGTCACTCCTTATAGTGGGTTCCATTAGTGTCCCCTTAAAATTCATGCCTGCTTGAGAGCCCTGGCTGGGCAGATCAGTGGTTAGAGCGCTGACCTGCCAAGTTTGCGGGTTCAATCCCAGGTCACGGCACAAGCAAGAATCAACCAATGAAGGTATAAATAAGTGGAACAACAAATCAATGTTTCTCTCTCCCTTCCTCTCTCTTTAAAAATCAATAAAAATTAAAAAACAATTCATGCCTATCTGGAGCCTCAGAATAGGGCCATGTTTGGAAATAAGATCTTTGCGCATGCGATGGGTAAGATGAGGTCATACTGAATCAGCCTGCCTCCTAGACCCGACGGGAAGCGATACTTTGAAAACTGCCACATCGCACTTCTTTTGTCAAACTTGTTCCTAAGTGCTTTGTTCTCTTTGATGCTCTTGTAAACAGAATTGTACTTTAATAACATTTTCAGATTGTTCATTATGAAAGCATAGAAATATAATTGCTTTTGTATATTAATCATATATTATATTCTTTGCTGAACTCATTTATTAGTTTAATAAGTTTTTGGTGGTGAAGAGAAATGTCCAGGTCATTGATAAATTTAGCTCATGAGCCATTTGTCTCCCAGATAAACTCCTTTTGCTTTTTCAGTTTCAGCACAAAAACTTTTTTTTTGTGTGTAAAGCCTTTACCAACTTTCCTAACTGAATTCAATTGAACCTACATTGAGTGAGCATTCTGTATATACCTGGCTCTTCCCTAGAAGCTTAGGACACAGTGTTGAATAGAGTTATATTGAGGCAGAGAACTCACATTTTAGGCAGCTCTGGGAACAGATTCTCCTGATTTTACTTTCAACTGTAAACCTCCACCACAGTAATTATTCTCTCACTAGAATAACACATATATGCTTTTCTCTCTCATTAGCCAGTCCCATTGATTCTACCTTCAAAATATAACCAACATTGGTCCACTTCTCAAGATTCTCGAAATGACCTCCATCTTCTGTTTGGGTTATGTAATGGCCTCCCCTAATCTCCTTGCTCCTGCCTTTGTTTTGCCTAAAACAGTCTCTTCTCAAAGCGACAGATAAAGTGATTCTGCCAAAATGTAAACCAGCTCCTGTCACTCTTGTGCTTAGACCTGCAGCGGTTCCGTAAGACACAAAATCGGGCCAAATTCTGCCACGCATGCCCCCAGGACCTGGCCTGCTCCTCTTCTCCCTCCACTGCCCTCACTCCCGAGGCCCAGCCACCCGGAGTCCCTACTGATTCTACAACATTCCTGGCATTTTCTGGCCTGCGGGTCTTTGCTTTTGTGGTTACCTCTAGCGGAAACTTCCTACCCCCAGGATCCCATATTCACATGCTTTGGCTCCTATTTCTAGTAGGCCTTTCTTTAATCAAAAATGAAATAAACAAATAAAATAGAAATAATAAATAAAAATGTGAAGAATAGAACACACAGACTTACTTTCTATCCCTCTTATCCTAGTTAATTTTTCTCCACGGCACTTACGAACATTAGACTATTATGGATTTTTTCTATCTACCACCACTAGACTATAAGTTCCTTGAGGGCCAGAAACTTCGATTACTCCCTGCTATTTCACATTGCCTACAACAGTGCCTACTACACAGGGGGTACCCAAGTAGATTTGTGAAATCAATAAATGTGTGCATGTAGGAATGATTGCCTCGCATGTCTAGGCATGGATGAACAGCATAAAACCACTACTGATAATAGAAAAAGAGCAGGTGCAGAGGGGGAAGAAAGGAAGAGGACAGACACATTTTTCCCATTTCGCAATTTTCCTCAGTGTCTTTGGGGCAGCTGATCCCTTCGGTGCTGGCTACCTCTGCTGTCTATCTGTTTCCTTCCTGAAGGTGGCTCTCAGTAAAAACTTCTTGACTAACAGCTTAAGTTATGATAAGAGGGTTTTTTTGTATCACCCAGGAAATGGAATCACTTTCCAGATTGCTTTGGTGGGCAGGCTTGTCCTCAGAGTTACCAGGAGGGGGAAGGACCGGAAATTTCCTGGGCTTATGTTGAGAACCCTGGAAGCTGATTTAAGGGGAAGGTGGTCCGTCAGGAGAAGGCTCCTGCTGGTTTATTACGTGTGGAGCCAAGTAAGAAAGTGAGAACCAAAAGAGATGGAACCCAAGATTCAGCTCAATTCAAAACTACTGGAAGAAATAATATTGTGCAAGTAAATCAAATCTCTTCCTGGCTGTCATCTTTGATTCACTAATTTATACTTTCCGGGACTTCAATGTTTGTGTGTATATTTAGAGATGGTGTCTACAGGAATGTAAACTGGGGGAGAGCGGACTCGCCTACCTGTTAATCGGCTGTAGTGCAGGCAAAAACTTGTCATGCTGTGGCTCACGAGTGGTGGAGATGAAACAGTTACAAACCCAAACCTCGAGGAGGAAGGAAGTAGCTGATTTTTAAGCCCAGATGTCACACCCAGAGACGACCAAAGGGACAGACTTCTAGAAAAAAATTTTCCAGCCTATACTTTATCTGTATATTACTCACTTTCTTCTTAAGGACAAGGATGAAAGCTTTCCATCATAGGAAGGAAAAATGTACCCAAATTTTGTAACTCTTCCTGTACTTTTGCATTTCCTTAGAATTATGCAATATCAATAAAAAAGGGGATATGTAAAGAAATGACAATATGAATACAAAACATATGTGCCTGCAAAGCTAAACTCTAAGATAGTCGGGATCAGTGACTGAACTCTCTGTGTAACATGGATCAGAATGCAGATGGAGTGCTGTGGACAAGTGCGAATCAGCACAGGGTGTGGGCTGGCCTGGCATGTGGTCTGTGTGGGGTTCAGAAGCACCTCACCGCTGATTGAGAACCAGGACAGCGACTGATGGAGTTACATAATGAGCAAAGAGTGCTCAGACAGGAGACTTTGAGCAGTAGGTGATAGAAAAGCGATCCAAACAAGGTTAAACAAAAAGAAGAATTTATCTGAAGGGCAGAGAGATAGCCTAAAGGACCATCAGCAGAGCCCAGAGCCATTCTGGGGTCCTATGGACTGGAACCAGGAACGCAAACACTGTCAGTGTGCTCTCTGTCTTTCTCTCTCTCCCTCAACCCCTCCCCCCCTTTCTCCCCCCTCATTCTCTCTCTCTCTCCCCCCAAGCATTCTTTCTATGTATCAGCTTTCCTGTTTATAAAATGAAAATATTAATAGTACCAACTCCATGGATTATTGATAGGATGAAATGACTTATATGTAAAGCCCTTAGAAGAAGCCTAGAAAATGAAAGCTTAGTTGTCACTATTACTAATATATATGTCACTGGAATAAAACCATAAAGATAACCCACTGAATAAGGACACTTTCATGCTGTCTTCCAGGCCCTGTAGAGACCCCGTGGCCTGTGAAGCTACTTTCTATTTGTCACTTCGCGCACTAGCAGCCTTCCGGTTCTCCCCGATGGCACGCACTGTGGCTCCGAGGCCCTCTGTGTCTTTCCGAGCCCTCACCCCAGGGTGAGTGTCTGTCTTGTTTCATGATCTGAAACAATTTATTTCTCAAATAAATAAACTGTTATTACAGAGTTCCTGTATGGCCTCAGAGAGAGGGAGAGCTCACTTAAAAGCTGGCAATGGGCAAAGCTGTGTAACCTTTGCTTGGTTTGCTCGACCTGGTCAGCTCCGTTTTCTGGGCAGCCCCTCCACTCTGCAGCCCCTCCACTCTGCAGGTTTCCCCTTCCCTTGGCTTCATGTCAATCCATTTGCCGTCAGATACTCTTTTACCCATCAGAGCCTGTTTCTAATAGTGCATTTCTAAAGCCTAGATTTACTTTCCCTCAGCATTTTTTTTAATATAAATATTTTTTTAAGATTTATTTATTTATTTATTTTTAGACAGAAGGGAAGGGAGGTAGAAAGAGAGGGAGAGAAACATCAATGTGTGGTTGCCTCTCATGTGGCCCCCACTGGGGACCTGGCCTGCATGCAACCCAGGCATGTGCCCTGACTGGGAATCGAACTAGCGACCCCTTGGTTCGCAGCCCACGCTCAATCCACTGAGCTAAACCAGCCAGAGCTTTTAATATAAATCTTTCTCTTTGTTTCATTGCACAAACCTCTATGTCCCTGTCTTGGCCCAACTAAATTCAACAAATACTGTTTGCGGTTCTATCGGGTACCAATTACAGTGCTTCGTATCACTCGTTTCCCTTCCTTTCCCTTTTCTCTGTCCTTAATTTGCTCTTTCTACGTCTCCTTGATAGAGGGAGTCATCACTCTTACTGCACAGCTTTTTAATTCTTAAAATTCTCTTAGTGGTTGAAAATATATTAAAAATAAATGTTCATATATCAGAACTTTGTGCAAGAGCAAGTTCCAATTGGGAAGGGCTTATATGTACTTGATTATATGTCTGTAGTGAGTAAATTGGATATTGTTCATCCCCTAGTATGGGTTCATTACTCCCAATCTTTTTGTCGAATGTATAAAGTCCTGAGTTTTGAGGTAATTCTTCATATACGTTTAATGAGAGATACCTCAATCAGATAGACCTGTCAACATTTATGGTCTCTGTGTGGTTGCTGATGGTGGTTAAATCAGTCAAGAGCAGACTGATTAGTTGGCAGTCACCCTAGTTGAATGTGTTTCTATGCAACTAAAGAGAGGCAAGTTTTAAATAATTTGTCATATAATTATAATCAATGGAAAGGCAAGGATCCACATATAGACAATATGTTTGTAGACAGTTACCTAATTTTATTGCCTGACACTCTCTTCAGAGAGAGTGTTAGAATTCTGAGTCGATTTCTATACAGTAGTCATTTTCTTGGACGACATGTTAGGTCTTCTGCAGAATCGGAGGAGAGGTGATTGAGCAAAACGGTGAGGGGTCCGCAACTTGAGTCATCTATTCAAAAATCACATTTACTATTCATTCATTAAGGCATCAGTCATTTATCGAGTATCTGCTGTGTGTCAAATACCATGCAGTGAGCTGAGGACTCAGAGATTAATAAAATAAGGCTGTGCCCTTGAAAAGTTGACTGTCTGTGGAAGGAGACATACCTATAAACGAGTAATCCTGCGAGATAAGTACTAATAGACAAATGCGCAAATGCTGTGAGAGCAGGAAGAAATGAATGACTAACTGTGTTTGCTGGGGCGTCAGGAACACCTTTATTCAGGAGAAGGGCATTTCTAGAAAAGAAAATATGTGCAAAAACCAAGTGGTTTGAAAAGAGTGCAGAGCGTTCAGCAGGTAGAGAGCAGGAGCCCAATGAGACACAGCGGGGATTGTGAGTGAGGAAGGCCTGGGAGCAAAGCTGGAAAGGTAGACAACAGACTGGGAAAGGCTCTGAATTTCATGCTACGGATTTCAGACTTTTTCTTGGAAAGAATGATTTAATTATGTTAAATGGGGGAATGATTTGATCAGACTCTAACAGGAAATCACAGAACTACTTAGTGAATAAGGCCCCGAACTTCCAGAGATAATTGAACACTGGCCCCTCAGAGTGGCTTTTTGAAATGCTCATGTAAAAAAAGAATTTTTGTTCAAATAATTTTGAGAGGAACTACCTATATATTCAATTCTCTCTCAGAGACATATTGTACACCAGAATTTATTAGTGGCTCTTGAAGACTAGCATAAGAGATAGTTGTTTAACTCAGTATTTCCCAAACCTATATGGCCATAAACTATAGTTGCCAGATGAAGTATTGCACAGCCAACTCGAAGGTGAATTTCAGATAGACAACAAATAATTTTATAACCTTAGTGAGGGATGCTGCATGGGACATGGGTGTGGAGTTAGAACTCCGAGGAACTCCCGCACAACACTTGAAACCTCAGAGACATTTATGCTGTGACTCGGATGAGACAAGCGCCGGACTCTGCTCCCCAGAGCATCCTTACTACGTCTGCTTGGTGCAGTTTAAACATTTTTATATTAATTGTGGTAGGTACTGAACAGTTGTTACCATGTTTTATAATGAGACTTTAAAATCTGCTCTACTAGCAGCTTTCAAATACATTGTAGAGTACGACTCCCTGCGGTCACCACGCTCCATGCCACATCTCCATGACTCCTCCGTTTGGGAACCGGAAGTTTGTACCTTTTCACCTTCACCAGGTTTGCCCTGTCCTCAGCCCCTGCGTCTGGCAACCACCAATCTGTTCCCTGTATCTCTGGGTTTTGTTTTGTTTACATTATACATATATAGGACGTTATACAGTATTTATTTTTCTGTCTCACTGACTTCACTTAGCATAGTGCCCCCAAGGTCTATCCATGTCGTTGCAAATGTCAGTATTTCCTTTTTCTTGTGGCTAAATTATATTTTATTTTATGTATGTAGTACTCCATGTTATTGTATCTTTAATTTATCTTTAAAGTATCTTTTGCATTTCACTTTATTTTTCTTCATTCCTCAGTAACTGAATGCTAGTATAAATAAAAGTTGTCCTTGTCACTGATAAAATATTCCCCTCCCAGCCATAGGGCCTAATTAATTAATTAATTAATTAAACACTCAACACACATCTGTTGAGAGACGACCATGGACCAAGCACTGGGGATGCAAAAATGTACAAAGAAGCTGTGTTCGCTGCCCTTGCAGCATCTCCAGGACAATGAACAACATAAGCCAATCTGTGCTCCTAGCTCCTATCTTCGCCACCATCTGGCTGCAGACAATTTGCATAGCCCTGCCTCCCAGCAGCCCCCAACCTGCCCCTTTCTCTAGCCATGTCTGCAGTCCCGGGACATACAAGATTCTATATTCCCATGCTTTTGTACCCGAGGCCTCTCCCCAGAATGACCCTGCTCTCTCCTCCCCTCTTTATTTTCTCTGTATCATACTTGGCCTTCAAGATTCTATCTAAGTATGAATCCTGGAAGGATTTCCTGACACCCTATCCCCGACCCAAGTCTGATTGGAAGTCTTTTTTTTTTTTTGTACTCCAAATATTCTTCCCTATTCAAGTATAAATCTATCATATCACTTACCAAATAAACTTGCTGTAATTGCTGGTTTATTTAAGTCTTTCTTCCATGTTAAACTTTTAACTACTTGAAACATTTAATGTCACTTTATTCTTATCCCCTAACACCACCCCAGCTAGACATTCCGTGTTTGTTGAATGATAAACTGAGGGTCAGTACCTTTCTGTCTTATATCATTAAACTCTCACGCATTCTCTTCCGCTGTCATCACAGTACTAAATTATTCAGAAATGAATTGTAAGTAAGAAAATGCCACTGTTTTCCATCTTGTGAACTATGGTACCCCAAGTAGAAAGACAAAAGAAAAACTTTAAGCACCCTCTGGAAAAAAAAAATTAAATAGTACTACTTATTGGTTGCTAAAAACTGTAGCCAAGGCCATGCCTAAGGTAGTTAGGAGGAGGCTCTTTGACCCACAGAGGCTCTTTGTCACAGTGGCCAATTTATAAAAAATCATGATGGTTCTGCAAATGGCAACTGTGGCCCCAAACCAAGGAACAGTGTGTGCATCTCCTCAGGGGGGCGACATGGCCAGGCTTGCCTTGGTGGGCCCAGTCACTACCCACGCTTGGATAAGAACAGTTCTGAGTAGTATCACCTGCAAATGCCAAATGCCAGAAGGAAAGTTAGAATTATCCTGTTAGAAGATAATGGGATTATAATTTATTTAATTATGACTTTATTCAAACAGGAGTTAAGAATGAACATGTAAGCATACCTCATATATGTCTTATTCTTCTACTCCAGTTCTACAGTACCCACCTCTCCCGATCCCAACGAAGACAGGGGAGTAGACCCAGTGGGATGCTAGTTTGAAGGCTGAAGCCCTTAGAATGGAGTGAATGCTTCCACAGCAGGGAGCTTCTGCTGTGACAGAAACGTGCTTCCCGCACCTCTCCTAGTCTCACCTCTAATTTTGAGTAGTTGCTTTAAAGCCTTAGCTACTAAGACTAACATGCAACCCAGGCATCCAAAACAACCTGTATGGGGCCTGGGAGGCTTGGCCTGGAGACCTGGGTGGTAATTGGGTTTCCCATTGGTCATAATTTTGGATCGTTGGGCTGGGAAGGTGAGCAAAGGCTGGAGAAGAGTGTCAGTAGGCACACAGGGTAGTGCTGAAAAAATGCCTGTGCAGTTTTTACACTAAGCTTTTGAGGTTCAGTTCAGTTTGAGGAACATTTATAGGATATTCATGGTGTGGCAAGACCAGGTGCTAGAGATATAATAGTTTGCAAGGTGGATACAATTCATGCCCTCATAGCACTTGTGGTCAAGTAAATATAAGGAGGTACAGACACAGGTTATGATAAGGGACTTAGGAGATGCTGAAAGACCATCCTGAAGGAGAGACTATCACAGAGCCTGCTAATCAGAGAAAACATACGGAATGGTCCAGCCCTTTTGTAGAGAAGGGTAGATAGCTGCCTTGACTCGTCCTGCTCTGGTGAAAGAGTGTTGTTGAGAATCTTCATTGTGCAGCAGAAAATCAGTAGCCCAGGTGGCCCTTCTTTTCTCAGCTTCCCCAAGGAACTAATAGAATGAGAGAGCAAGCAGAGCCAGCATCAGTGGAATCAGTGGTGGCAGGGGTCAGGGTGAGGAAGGGCAGGGCGTGTCTGTGGTGCTAGCCGTGGCAGCTGTGACCGTGTCCCAGCAGTTAGGAAGTAAAGGCCAGCTTGGTGCTGTACCAGAAAAGCAAGGCATTGAGCAGCCACAAGAGGCTGCAGAGACAATGCAAAAAACCTGGCACTGCAGGAGAAGGAAGAGCAGCCGGAACGATGCCTGAGGTCTGCAAAAGGATTTGCCAGGGGACAAATGACCTGATTGGAAGGGGAGAAATGCAGGAGGATGTGTCCCTTTCTTCTGGAGACTTTGGATGGGGCTGTGCATGTTTGTCACTGGAAAGGAATTGTCCTTAGCGGCCTGGGTCTCATCTTATGTGAGTGAACTTATTCTCTTCAAGAAGTTCTTTTAAAAAATTTTTTTTCATTTATTTATTTTTAGAGAGAGGGGAAGGGAGGGAGAAAGAGAGGGAGAGAAACATCAATGTGTGGTTGCATCTCACGTGGCCCCCACTGGGGACCTGGCCCACAACCCAGGCATGTGCCCTGACTGGGAATTGAACTGGCGACCCTTTGGTTCACAGGCCAGCACTCAGTGCACCGAGCCACACCAGCCAGAGCTCTTCAACATATTCTTGTACTTCTACATTTTGAGTGACCAAATGAATAAGGCAATAGAATTTAGTGTCTATTTTAAAACATTCATTGAATGCACAAAGCTCAAATAATATGGTGATGGAGCTAAGAAAAGTAAAATATATCCAATCCACTTTTAGTGAAGGCTTTCAAAACATCTGCATTTGTAGTTACGGGGATTTTACAATGACGCAATTCCCCAAGATTGCTGATAGGACTGAGCACAAGAAGATCCTGTGATAATGAGGTTCCCTGCCAACCTGGCCCCTTAAACAGTGCTAGAGATGTAGTACAAAGCAGAGTTCTGTCTGTGTCAGGATGCATTTAGCGGGACTTCGGTGTCTGTTTGCATTTTTATGACTTGTAGGGCAGCAAGGCATGTAAGCATGGCAGCCCAAGATAGTCACTGCAGTAGTATCACATTTTGGGATCTACTAAACATTTTTTAGAATTAAAAATGCTTAAACATTTTGACAGTGCTCACTCTAAAATAAACTGAAATACAGGAAATTCATTAATTTGCTAAATACTCAGACTCCACAATGTCCTATCAGAAAGATGCTTAGATAAGAGTGTCTAGAAATTTAAATACAATGAGCAGCTGTCACTAGAGTTACTTCTAGAAATCATAATCCAGTCCGACACCTTCGTTTTCCTTTACACTAAAAACTACAGTCCCTCTTCTGATATTGCCATAAATCATTGGCATTAGGTTGAAAATTGCTCTAGAATATAGAGCATAACAATCTCTTTTACAGACTGAAAAATTGGTATGGGTCAAAGAAATAACCCTTCTCTACTGACTAAATTCAAGTCACCTGTCATCATAAAAGCAATAAATAACCAATCTTGGACTGAAATACATGGTGTACTCACCCCACTTCCAACATTTGCAAGGCCCAGACAGGAGTACAAATGGAGGCCCACATGTCATAGATCTATAATTTATAAAGCAAGCTAACAACTTGCTAAACAAAGTATATTCTGTCTTCCTATATTGATTAATATACTTTCATGATTGGAAGTCATGATTGGCCAAATTTAGAATTCTTGGACCAGTTGATGTTGTACTCCTGCAATCTCCCAGACCGTCCCTTCTCTCTTCTCACTGCCAGCTTTGTCCTGTACTGTGGGGGCCTTCTGCCACACGGCTCGTGTGGCCCCGTAGCCTTGCACATACAAGCTTTTTCCACCCCCCCACCACCTCCGTGCAGCAGTTCACGGCCACACACGGGGTAGGAGTGGGTATACTGTCTGTTCTGTCTGCCCTTGGGCTGGATGCAGACAAGAGACCAGTGCAGGACCTGGAAGAGGGCTCAGGGTCATTTGTGAAGGGAATCCCAGGGTGTTGGGTACCTGGAATGGGATCTAGAAGAGAGGTCCAGAGTTCCAGGTTGGTGTGTCCCTTTGGCCATGGAGGGAGGGCACGGCCAGAGAAGAACAGGGGTGAGTTCTCTAATGTACGGGTCCAGGGCAGGGGCCTTTCTCGCCCATATCGTACAATGAGTATCAGGTAAATTCCTCGCACTTGACTAAGGGCTGAAACTACCCCACATCCATTTAACAGTGTTCTACTTTCCCAGAGAGTCTTGCTTACCTCCGTAGAATAATTGCTTTATGGGTTTCTAGATAAACACCAGGATATGCCATTATCTGTGGGAAAATAACCCAGAAGGAGGCGACGTGGCTTTCAGTTATTACTGGAAGTCCAGGCTGCAGAGAGGCTATTGAAAGCAGGGAATTGAAACCGAAACCACCTGTTTACCTTTTAGGATCCTTCAAACACGGCAGACTTTCTCTAGACCCCTGCCCAACGCTGCCTGTGCATCTTGCTCCTTGGCCATGTCTCCCCCTTAAAGGATCGAGCAGGGCTGGTTGGGCCCTATCATCTCCACCTCTCTCTGACGGGCATCTCCTAGCTCTTGCCATCCGTGTCTCCCTGTCTGACATCACAATTTCTTTGTGGGTCAAGGCCTAACCTGGAACATCTAAAACCCAGTGTGTGCTTTTCGCCCACATACTGTCAGTTCATCTTCCTCTCTTCCCTGCTCTTGCGTGACTCATCTGGGGGTGGAGTGGGGAGCCAGACACACCTGAAAAATGTGCCTTTTGGATCCTGGAGATGTAATTACTCTGTGCTTTGCCTTTAATTTTACTATTTTAACCAATGCAATCAGAGAGATGAGAATGAAGCTGCTCGTTGACACTTCCTCATTTGATACTGGAATTAGAAGATGAAAAGAACTGTCTTCTCTTCCGGCAGCGGCATCTCCTTCTCTCGCACTGTGCTCCTTCGCTCATTTCCTGCCAGGGCAATTTCAGGTTCAACCTGCTTTTTAAAGTTATGAATCATATCAGTGACTCAAAGCCAATTTTAAGAGAAAAAAAGCTAAGCTGTGTGTCTATAAAGAATCAAACCTAGTGGCAAATACGAATTGTTATTCTTGGAACTTTTGGCAAATACCCACTAATATATTATTCATTCATTCATTCAGCAAAAGTATGTTGAAGCAAAAATATGTTCAGTGGATGGTGTCATAGATAAAGGCAATTAAATTCTCTTTTCTGAAAGACACACAGGTTTGCTTTTTTTAAAAAGTTGAATTCTTATTTTTTCATGGGGAAAACAAAACTTAGAGTAGTTATTATACATTTGTCAGCTGTGTTGCTAATTTGAAAAAAAGAGAGAAAATATGAAGTTCCTCAACCCAGACATACTTTGATAATGAACTGATACATTAAACATTTATTTTCAAAATTACAGAGCTGGGAAAAACCTCAAAGATCTCAGTAATGAGAAACGGGGAGTGCCGGAGGGGATGAAGGACTTGCTGGAGGTTACAGAGCTGGTCAGCCTGCGGCAGAGCCGGGCCTGGAGTCGGATCGTCCATCTCTCTATGAGCAAGGCGCTTTCCCTGATGCCGTATTACTTAATATTCATGCACCTTTGTGACATAGGTGTTGTTTACTTTAGAGAAAGGGAAAGCAAGGCTAAGAGAAACTGTCACTTGGCCAATGACTTCCCAACTGGCTAGTAGCAGAGATAGGATAAGAAAAGGCAAGAATCTGGTGCTCCAGGTCACATTCTCTCCACGCTGAGTATCATTTCACCCTACACCCCAGTGCCATGGAGAGTCTTCTTATGGTTGTCACTTTCTTTATATAACCAAGACCAAATGGAGACGAATAAGAATCTATCGCCAAATTGATATGTTTGTCTATTTGATCATTTGATCTTTCATTCATTCTTCTCTGTCTGAAGCACTGAGTTAGGTGCTAGGAAAGGTACAAAGAATGGGTAAGATTCCTTCTTCTCCGCATCCTTGCCAGCACTTGTTGTTTGTTGATTTATTAATGATAGCCATTCTGGCAGGTGTGAGATGATATCTCATAGTGGTTCTAATTGGATCTCTCTGATGGCTAGTGATGTTAAGCATCTTTTCATAGATCTATGGGCCCTCTGTATGTCCTCCTTGGAGAAGTGTCTATTTGGGTCTTTTGCCCGTTTTTTAATTGGGTTGCTTCTTTTCCTGGTGTTGAGTTGTATGAGTTCTTTATATATTTTGGAGATCAAACATTTGTCCAAGGTATCATTGGCAAATATGTTCTCCCATATGGTTGGTTTCCTTTAAATTTTGTTGATGGTTTCTTTAGCCAAGCAAAAGATTTTTACTTTGATGTAGTCCTATTTGTTTATTTTTTTTCTTTATTTCCCTTGCCCTAGGAGATATATTGGCAAAAATATTGCTGCGTGGGATATCTGAAATTTTGCTGCCCATATTTCCTTCTAGGACTTTTGTCATATCATGACTTATATTTAAGTCTTATCCATTTTGAGTTTATTCTGGTGTATGGTGTAAGTTGGTGGTCTAGTTTCATTTCTTCCCAGGTACCAGTCCAGCTCTCCCAGCACCATTTGTTGAAGAGCCTATTTTTATTCCATTGTATGCTTGTGCCCCCTTTGTCAAATATTAATTGACCATAGGGACATGGGTTTGTTTCTGGGCTCTCTATTCTGTTCCATTGATCTATGTGTCTGTTCTTATGCCAGTACCAGACTGTTTAATTACAGTGGCCTTGTAGTATAGTTTGATATCTGGTATTGTGATCCCTCCTATTTCGTTCTTCTTTCTCAAGATTGCTGAAACTATTCAGGGTCTTTTTTTGTTCCATGTAAATTTTTGAAATATTTGTTCTATATTTGTGAAATGTGCCATTGGTATTTTAATAGGAATTGTGTTGAATTTATAGATTGTGTTGGTGAGAATGCAGACTGGTGCAGCCACTATGGAAAACAGCATGGAATTTCCCCCCAAAACTAAAAATGGAACTGCCTTTTGACCCAGTGATTCCACTGCTGAGAATATACCTTAAGAATCCCAAATTACCAATTCAAAAGAACCTATGCACCCCTATGTTCATAGCAGCATTATTTACAATAGCCAAGTGCTAGAAACAGCCTAAGTGCCCATCAGTAAATGAGTGGATCAAAAAACTATGGTACATTTACACAATGGAATATTATGCAGCAGAAAGAAAGAACTACTACCTTTTGCAACAGCATGAATGGAACTGGAGAATATTATGCTAAGTGAAATAAACCAGGTTGCAAAAGACAAATACCACATGATCTCACCTATAAGAAGAATCTAATGAACAAAATAACGAACAAAATAGAACCACAGGCATGGAAACATGGAACGGACTGAAAGTGACCAGAGGGGAGGGAGGAGGGAGATAATGGTGGAAAGAAGGGAAAGGAGTAGACAAAGAACATGTATGGATGACCCACGGACATGGAAAACAGTGTGGAAATTGTGGGAGCAGGGGTTGGGATGGATGGAGGAAGGCAAAGGGTGAAAAATTGGGACAGCTGTAATAGAATAACAGTAAAAATGATTAAAAGTAGTAATAATAAAAAAGAATGGGTAAGATATAAACCTCCCCCTTAAGATATCCAATGTCTATGAGGAGATATAGGATTTGTTCACAAATAACTATAGTACAAGACAGAATGTAGTAACAAATTAAAAGAAGTAGAAAGTGTTTCTGGAATTCCTGTATTAGGGGAAAAGTAAGATAATTTTGTACAGTTTAGAAGGTTTAAGAAATGCAAAGTAAATTTCTTGGAGAGACTGTGAGTTGTTGTACTCTTTGACCTGTAGGTGGGGAAAGAGAGCACATGCTTAACCAGATTTCCTTTGAAAATGAGCTTAAAACATTTATCACCCTCTTTCAAACAGTCCCCACCTCCCTCCTCCACTCTTACCATTGAAAGAGGGTGAAGGGATTAGTCAAAGAACATATATGAAGGACCCATGGATGTGGACAGTGGTGTAGGGATTGACTATGGAAGTGAGGAGGTAGGCTGTGCAGAAGGGGGCAAAAGGGAAAAAAAATTGGGACAACTGTAACAGCATAAATAATTAAAGAAGAAAACATACTTTATCAAAGAATAATTTGAATTGATGAATTTAAGGGAAGGATGAAGAAATATGAATTTTTCAAATGGGTCCTTGGAAAATAACAAAAAGCTTCTAAACTGGTCAGTGCAGTCCTCTAAGATGTAAAAATTTAGCTCTTACTGTAAATATACAGCTATTACATTTGCTAGGCTCTTATTCTGAGTTCTGTAAATTTGGATGAATTGGTTTATAAGTAAACATTTAGATTTTATACAAAATCAGTTTAATAGGAAGAGATTCAGTTGGAAAAGATCCTCACTCAGTTATTGCTGAGATTTTTTAAAATTGAATTTTTGGGCATTACATTGGCTAATAAAATTATATAGGTTTAAGGTGTACAATTCTGTAACACATCATCTGTATATTGTATTGTGTGTTCCCCACCTCAAGTCAAGTCTCCTTCCATCATCATTTATCCCCCCTTTGCCCTCTGCAACCTCCCACCACCCCGTTTTCTCTCTGATAATCATCATACTATTGTCTGTATCTATGAGTTTTGTGGGGTTTTTTTGCTTAACTCCTTCACCTTTTTCACCCAGGCTCCTAACCCCAGCCCACTGTGATAGCTGTCAGTCTTTTCTCTGTATTTTGAATCTGTTTCTTAGTTCATCTTGCTTATTAAATTCCACATATAAGTGAAATCATATGGTACTTGTCTTTCTCTGACTGGCTTATTTCACTTAGCACAATACTCTCCAGGTCCATACATTAATGATAAAGGGAAAGATTTCCTTTTTTATGGCTGTGTATTATTCCATTGCAAAATGTTCTACAGCTTAAAAAAAAGATTTTATTCATTTATTTTTAGAGAGAGTAGACGGGAGGGAGAAAGAGAAGGAGAGAAACACTTTTCAGTTGCCTCTCATAGGCCCCCAACATGGGACCTGGCCTGCAACCCGGCATGTGCCCTGACTGGGAACTGAACTGGCAACCTTTTGGTTTGCAGACTGTCACTCACTTCTCTGAGCCACACCAGCCAGGGCTGTACCATAGCTTTTTATTCACTCATTTACTGATGGGCTGTATCCAAATCTTGGCCATTGCATATAACACTGCACTGAACATTGGGGTGCATATATTCTTTCAAATTAGTGTTTCAGGTTGCTTTAGATATATTCCCAGAAGTGGAATTGCTGGGACATAAAGCAATTCTATTTTTCATTTTCTTTTTAATCTTCCCTCAAGGATATTTTTATTAGTTTTAGAGAGAGAGGAAGGGAGGAAGCGAGGGAGGGGGAGAGAGAGAGATTGATTCAAGAGAGAAACATTGACTGGTTGCCTCCCATAAGTGTCAACCAAGAATCAAACCCACAACCTAGATACGTGCCCTGACAGGGGATGGAACCCACAACATTTTGATGTATGGGATGATGCTCCAACCAACTGAGCCACCTGGCCAGAGCCATTTTACATTCTTTGAGGTAACTCCACAATGCTTTCCACAGTGGTTGCACCAATCAGCATTCCCACAAACAGTTCACTAGGGTCCCCTTTTCTCCACATCCTCTCTAATACTTTTTTGTTGATTTATTGATCATATCCATTCTGACAGTAGTGAAGTGATACCTCATTGTGGTTTTAACTTGAATTTCTCTGATGATCAGTGATGTTGAGCATCTTTTCATATGTTTATTGGCCATCTGTACTTTCTCCTTGGAGAATTGTGTATTCAGGTCCTTTGCCCATTTTTTAAATTGGATTGTTTGTTTGTTTTTGGTGTTGAGATGTGTAAGTTCTTCGTAAATTTTGGATATTAACCTCTTATCAGATGTACATTGGTGAATATGTTCTCTCATTCAGTGGATCGTCTTCATTTTATTGATGGTTTTCTTTGCTGTTCAAAAATCTCTTTAGTTTGATGTAGTCCCATTTACTTATTTTTTTCCTTTTATTTGCCTTGCCCGAGGAAATACACCAGAAAACATATTGCTATGAGAAATGTCTGAGATTTTACTGCTTATGTTTTCCTTTAGGATTTTTTATGGTCTCAATCCTAACATTTAAGTCTTTAGTTCATTTTGACTCTATTCCTGTGTATAGTATAAGAAGGTGGTCTAGTTTCATTTTTTTGCATGCATCTTATTTTTCCAACACCATTTATTGAATAGTCTGTCTCTACCCCATTGTATGCTTTTGCCTCCTTTGCCAGATATTTGTTGACCATAGAGGTGTGGGTTTATTTCTGGGCTCTCTATTTTGTTCCATTGATCTAAATATCTGTTTTAAGCTAGTACCATGCTGTTTTGACTACTATGGCCTTGTGGTATAATTTCATTCCACGTAGCATGATTTCTTCAAATTTGTCCTTACTTCTCAAGATTGTTGTGGCTATTCAGGGTCTTTAGTGGTTCTATATAAATTTTGAAATATTTGTTCTAGTGAAATATGCCATTGGTATCTTGATAGGAATTGCCTTGAATCTATTGGTTGCTTTGGGTAGTATGGACATTTTAATGACATTAATTCTTCCTATCCGTCAACACAGTATATACTTCCCCTTATTTGTATCTCCTTTAATTTCTTTCTTCAGTGTCTTATAATTTTCTAAGTACAGGTCTTTTACATCCTTGGTTAAATTTATTCCTAGGGTTTTTTTTTTTAATGCAATTGTAGATGGGATTGTTTTCTTCATTTCCCTTTCTGATATTTCATTATTTGTATATAAAATTTTGCTTAGATTTTTGTAACAATAAATGGCTACTCTGTGGGAAAATAAAATATAAAATTAAATATCTCAACCTGTGAAAATATACAATATCTTCATGATGCCTTTGGGCATATTTAACTCTAATAACAGACTGAATGTCAGTAGAAATTCCAAAGTAAATTTAGATCTGTTCTTTTTTATTTAAAACCCAGTAGCACAATGAATTCTAATTCTGCTCTTGAGAGTCTTTGAAAAATAAAAAAGAAAGACCTATAAGCAGGGAAGAAAAGCATGCCTTAAGATGAGCTGAATTAAGCCCATGAGAAAGTAATTTCACTTTGCCTTTGAATGCCATTACTGCCATGCTTCCAACCTAGTATTTAAGGTTAAAGTTAAAAGAATAACCGTAATAGCTGCAACTTCAAGAAGAGTTATAAAGAAGATTTCAACTACATCTGTGATATTTCATTCCCTCATAAATATCTGAGGTAAACATGGGGGAGATGAGAACAATCTGGATGGTGGTGACTAAGGGCCTGCTATTTTGTTCTCCCTCCTTTATGGTCTGTTTGAAGTGCTCATAATACAACACCTGCTCACAGGCTTTGTGAATACCGATCATTTCCATAAGTCATCAAATCATTCTGCACACCCTCGCTTATATCAGTGTTTTGATTTGCCATGGGGGAAAGTACACCACAGAAATGATGGTAAAAAGTGACTGGAACTTCTAACCAATTAGTGGAGGTAGGGAATGTGACTGGTAGAGAAATGGGGTCTTTGTAGGGGCAAGAACTTGTTTGTTCTTGAGAACTCCCAGAGTGCACTGGTGGTGCTGCGGGGAGGCATGTGGTGGGGGCAGGGCAGGGAGGGATGTTAGGCATCTTCCCTTGGAGCAGGGTCCCTCACTGCTGGGCACTGGCTGGGCTCAGCTGGAATGGACTTGGCTCCCAGAGGACCAAAGGATGCCTTTTTCCAGGGAAGGGGTCCCACACACAAAACTTGGGGAATCTCTCATGGGCTTTGTGAAATGTCACGTTGAGTTTAGATTTTCAGAGATACAGGGAAGAAAGGCCAAATGTTTGATACCAAACTAGGATATTCTGGCCATCTTTTTCTTATTTGTCCTCTTTCTGTCTCATGGTGTGGTTTTGGTGTGAGGGCAGAAGTTTTAGCTATGGGTGTCAAGGGAAAGCAGTTTAGGAAAATCCAACTCTCTCATGATGCTCTCTTTCCACCATTAGTACTCTGTCATTTGAAAGTTATGCTGAGTATGATTTATTATATGCTAGGCTTGGGGGTTCCTTGTAGGTATCAGGTAGAGTTTCTGGCGAATTTGTAAAATAGGCGAGGAGTGCTCTTAATATCTGATGTGAAAGACTGAGTGCTTCTAATGAGACAATTACCATGCTAAGCATTTCTTCCTGTGCATTTATCTTATTTAATTCTCATACCATTTTTTAAGGTAGGGGGTTTCTTCCCAATTTTAATTATAAAGAAATAGGCTCAGGAATTCAAACAACTTGACGAAAGTCACTTAGTAAATGGTAGAACTCAGGATTTGAACCCAGGCCCGTCTGATGCCACTGGTTATGCTCTTTGAAAATATCCCACACCACCTCCCCTTCCTTCACAATCCTCTTTGGAGACTTTAAGCTTGCCTCCCATAATTTTTGAGAGAGAGAGAGGATAGATAGAGATTTGGAAATGGAGTAGAAGGGTGTAGTGACAGCTTTACGGCTGCAGTAAAGTGTTCCTCCTCCTCCCATGCCTTGTCCCTTTGCATCCTACGTCCTCATATCTCTTTGGCACGTTGTCATTGTGTGGTACCCACTGGCCACCTACATCAGCAACGTCCCCGCAGCATACAACGTGTCGCAGCAAGTCTCTCTGACTGCTGGAGAGGCTCCCCTGAGCTCCTGCATTCCCTTCAACCACGCCCGACACAGTCACTCCTGGGCATGTGTGGCTGCTAAGCACTTAGCATATGGCCAGTGCTACTGAAAAACTGCATTTTACATTTTATTTAATTTCAATTAATTTTCACTTTAACTTAAAAAAAACTGAAGCAGTGTAAAATATTTCTTATTAAATGCAACACTACCATTCTGGTGGAATTATATTTCATTTCAACCCTTGCATCACACAAGGTACAATTGTACTGAGGTGCATGTGCATGTGTGTGTGATCTAGAATTGCACATAAATACATCACCTGTCTTCTTGATAAATGGATTTGCTGTTTGAATTACATTTTTACAGGTAGCAATATAACACTGTAATCTGTTTATTTGAACATTTTATGCAGAGATCACAAGTTAGTAGGACCTATGATGTGAATCATAATTGGTAAATACATTTAAATATTATTATTTCAATATATTTATTTTTTTATTTTTAAAATTCATTTTAGAGAGAGAGAAGGAGAGAAGGAGGGACGAAGGAAGGGAGAGAGGAAGGGAAGGAGAGACAGAGATTTGCTGTTCCACTTATTTATGCATTCATTGGTTGATTCTTGTATGTGCCCTGACAGAGGATCAAACCCACAACCATGGCATATCAGGATGATGCTCAAATTGTTAGAGTCTAACCTACTGAGCTACCTGTCTAGAGCCATAATGAAAGTATCTTTAAACCTTTTTTAGTTGGCTATCTTATAGTTTTTTGTGAACAAATCTTTTTTAATTATATTCAATTGATTTATGCTATTATGTATGGTTGTCCTGATCTTTCCCCCTTTGCCCCCCTCTACCCAGCAGGCCCTACTCCCTCAGGCAATCCCCACACCATTGCTCATGTCCATGGGTCATCCATGTAACTTCTTTGGCTACTCCATTTCCTACACTGTACGTTACATCCCCATGGCTATTCTGTAATTACTTCTTTATACTTTCTAATCCTCTCACTTCTTCACCCATTCTTCCATGCCCCCCTCCTATCTGGCAACTGTCAAAATGCTCTCTGTATCCATGATTCTGTCTCTGTTCTTGTTTGCTTAGTTTGCTTTTTAGATTCAATTGTTGATAGATTTGTATTCTTTGCCATTTTATTATTCATAGTTTTTATCTCCTTTTTCTTAAATAAGTCCTTTTAACATTTCATATAATAATGATTCGATGATGATGAACTCCATTAGGTTATTTTTTTCTTTTTCTTTTTTTCTTTTAAGATTTTATTTTTAGTTTTTTAGAGAGAGGGGAAGGGAAGGAGAAAGAGAGGGAGAGAAACAGTAATGTATAGTTGCATCTCACATGGCCCTCACTGGGGACCTGGCCTGCAACCCAGGCATGTGCCCTGACTGGGAAACAAACCAGTGACCCTTTGGTTTGCAGGCTGGCACTCAATCCAGTGAGCCACACCAGCCAGGGCTTTTCCTGGAGTTTGATCTGTTCTTTCATTTGGGCCATGTTTCTTGGTTTCCTTGTTTTGGCAGCTTCCCTGTGTTTTTCCTATGTATTAGGTACACCTGCTTTGAATCCCTGTGTTGCTAGAGTGGCCTAATATAGTAGGTGTCCTGTCGGGTCCAGTGGCATAGCCTCCCCTTTCACCCAGCCTGGGTACTTGAGGTACACCCTTTGCATGGGCCGAGTACACCCTCCTCTTGTAGTTGAGCCTTGGTTGATGTTGGCAGGTCAATGGGGTAGCAGCTTGAAAGGTACCAATGGTGTACAGGGATTTACCTAGGCTGGTCAGCTAGAAGGATTGGCTGTGACCACTTACCACCAACCTCCACCCTCAGTGGAGGAACAGCTGTGTAGGGGCAGTATGGTGGTGCTCCTATGTGATATGTAGCTGTCCACTGGGTGTGCTGGTCCTGGGTTTTGCTGGGTCCATGCAGGTCAAGGTCAGCCCCTGCCTCTGTTCTATCTGGGGCCACCCTGCATGAGCTATAAAGAAATCTGAGAAGGCTGCTACTTACACTGAGCTTTGAGATTCCCAGGCAAACCCAAGCTGTGAATCCAGGCTGGCTGCTGCTAGTGCCAGGCTGGGGCTCACTGAGGCCAGCTGTTGCTTGTTTGAGAGGATTTGGGAAATCCTGAAGCATGAGTCAACACCAGCCATTCATATGGAAAAATGGCTTGGGTGGGTCCATAAGTTGGGTGTGTCAGAGTCCAGGGATCTCCAAGGCTGGTTAAACACTGTTAGCCAGGTTGATAAGATTCTCAGATATGCACCATCTTGCTGTCTCTCTGGGGGGAGGTTTCAGAAAAGGGACAATGGCCTCTGCTCACCTTGATGCCAGATACCTCAGTTCTTCCCTGTACACCATTGGTACCTTTCAAGCTGCTACCCCAGTGCTGGAGCTCAGAGGGAGTGAGTCTGAGCAGGTGAGTCTGTGTGTGGGTTCTTTAAGAGGAACTGATAGTTGACTTAAAAGTTGGAAAATTTTAGTTTAAGTAATAGCTAATAATCTTAGTAATCAATTCATGTAAAAGCTTTTGTTCCAGGAACTGAAGGTATGACCCATCCTACCTACCCTGACTCCAGGAGACCACAAGCAGTTCCACCTTTGTTCCTCTGGAGGACTGCAAGCAATTCAAATGATATCTGAGCCATTGTACTCCAGGGGGAGTTGGCCACTGCCCAGGACACAGCTAAAGACCACTGCCCAGGCTGAAGTTGTTTTCTTTTTTTTTTTAAATCCAATTAACTTTTCCCTGAATTCCAAACCCATTACCTATACTTTGTTCTCCTTATAAAAAGGGCCATTTTTTTTTTTAAAGGGCCATTTTTAAAATGGAATTTAAGATGGTCTGTTAGGGTGTGAACCTGCCGTCTTCTCAGCTCGCCAGACATCTGAATAAAGTGCCCATAAAGATTCAATCCCTGTCTCTGCTTGTTGGGTTTGGTAGTGACAGACAGCCTGAACTCCAGTGTCTTTTCTGGTTGCGGAGCTGCTTAGGGCTCCTGAAGTTTCTTCCACCAACTCAATCCCCAGTGTTTTTTGCAGCCAGAAGTTGTGGGGACGTATCTTCTTGGCACTGGAATCCTGGGTTGGGGGGCCTGCTGTGGGTATGGAACTCCTTGTTCCCAAGATATCCCTCCTGAGTTTTCATCTGGCACGCGTGTGTGTGGGACCAGCCCATTATCGTCCGTGCTCCTCCTACCAGTCTGGATGGATGTGGTTTCTTTAATTCCATAGTTGTCAGACTTCCATTCAACCTGATTTTTGACTGTTCTGTGTGATGGTTGTTCTCTATTTTAGTTGTAATTCTGATGTGGTTGTTCGAAGAGGTGAGCCATATCTGCCTATGCCGCCATCTTGACCAAAAGTCTTTTTTTTTTTAATATATTTTATTAATTATGCTATTACAGTTGTCCTATTCCCCCCCTCTTTATTCCCCTCCACCCTACAACCCCCCCATTCCCTGCCCTTTAGTTTTTGTCCATGGGTCATACACATAAATTCTTTGACTTCTACATTTCCTATACTATTCTTGAGCTCCCCCTGTCTGTTTTCTACCTACTGCTTATGCTACTTATTTTCTGTACTTTTTCCTCCTCTCTCCCCGTCCCACTCCCCTGTTGATATCCCTCCATGCCTTATATAAATCCCTTTCACATTTCATATAATAAAGGCTGGGTGATGATGAACTCCTTGAACTTGACCTTATCTGAGAAGCACTTTATCTGTCCTTCCATTCTAAATGAAAGTTTTGCTGGATAGAGTATTCTTGGATGTAGGTCCTTGCCTTTCATGACCTGGTATACTTCTTTCCAACCCCTTCTTGCCGGAAAGGTCTCTTTTGAGAAATCAGCTGACAGTCTTATGGAAATTCTTTGTAGGTAACTGTCTTCTTTTCTCTTGCTGCTTCTAAGATTCTTTCCTTATTTTTAATCTTGGGTAATGTCATTATGATGTTTCTTGGTGTGTTCCTCTTTGGGTCCCACTTCTTTGGGACTCTCTGAGCATCCTATACTTCCTGGAAATCTATTTCCTTTGTCAGATTGGAGAAGTTCTCTCTCATTATTTGTTCAAATAAATGTTCAATCCCTTGGTCTTCCTCTTCTCCTTCTGGCATCCCTATGACCTGGATGTTAGGACGTTTAAAGATGTCCTGGAAGTTCCTAAGCCTCTCCTCATTTTTTTGAATTCTTGTTTCTTCCTTCTGGTCCGCACTGTTGATTTGAATCCCAGTTTCCTTTTCTTCCTTATTGGTTCCCTGCACATTTCCTCTCATTTCCTTTAGCGTATCCTTCATTTGTTCATCTATTTGCGACCAACTTTCTTCCAATTTTGTGAGCATCTTGATAACCAGTGTTTTGAACTGTGCATCTCATAGGTTGGCTATCTCTTCATCCCTTAGCTGTAATTTTTCTGGAGCTTTGTTCTGTTCTTTCATTTGGGTCATTTTTTTCCCCCTCGGCGTGCCTGTTACTTTAAGGGGCGGAGCCTTAGGTGTTCACCAGGGTGGGGTAACCTCTGCTGACACTGTGTTTTGACTCTGTGTGAGAGGGCCTGGCCTGGGAGGGAACAATGGCGCTTGCTCTGCTCTTCATGGCTCCCAGACACTTTTCTCCCAATGCCTCTCCAGTGTGGCTGGGAGCTGCCTCTGCTGCCTCAATCCCCACAGGTGTTCCCTGCTCCGCTCCCCAGCTCACTCTCCCGGTTTATCTGCATGCCCAAGTGAGGGACCACCCAGTCCACCAGTCTCGTCCCACTGTTTCCCGTGGGCTTCTCTGGGTGCACCAGCCACTTTTTGGGCCACTTTTTGGTCAGGTACGCCTGCCTTGAGTATCTCCAGGCAAACTGCCCTCTCGCCACGTGCGCCCTGCCCAGCTCCACCCCCCTTACTGGTCTGGATGAACGTGTCCTCTCTAACTCCTTTACTGTTGGACTTCCACTCGGTTCGATTCTCTGTCTGTTCTGGTTGTTTATTTTGCTTTTTAAATTATTGTTTTTCCTCTTTTGGTTGTGCGAGGAGGCACAGTGTGTCCACCTACACCTCCATCTTGGCTGGAAGTCTTGAATATATCTTATATCCTCTATTAAACATTGAAAATCTTAAGGAACAAATCTATAAGTATGGAAAAAATTTAAATTTAAAATGAAGGCATGCTACTGATGCAGAGCAGAGATGTAGAAGCCAGTACTACAACTGGAACAGTGATGATAAAAACTGAAAATAGGTATATAACAGATTTCAGTCAGTGGTAAATGCAATTTGCAGTAGCAGAGCAAATGAAAAACTTGTTATGTAAAAAACACGCACACATATTGTTCAGGTCATATGATTGTTGAACTGTATTTTCTAAAGTGAATTCTATAGACTATTAATTGGGAAAGATGTTCATAAAAGAAGAGAAAGAATTTGTGTTCAAATAAGTTTTGGAAGGGGTGAAGAGTTTATTCCTTTATTAGAAATTCACAATGTTACTTAGCATAGTAAAAGCATTGCGATATCTGCTAAAAAGGAAATTTTTGAAACTTAATTTTACTTGGTTTTCCCTAAACCCCTATTACCATTATATCACACATTTTATCTTATTTCTTCAGATCACCGATTGGAGAATGATACCACCACTGCAGGAAAGTTCAACAACTCTTGTTCTCACAAGGTACACAAAGCTCAGCGTGGGGAGGTCTTGGCTCATGCCCTGGCAAAAAGGGGGCTTGCCCTTTTCTGTATAATGCAGGCAGAATTCTCTAACCTTTGATGTGATGTACACAGAAGAATAAATACAATTCAAGTTAAATAAATAAAGCTTCGTGACATTGAAAATATGGCAGTTGCTTTTGGTTGTGTCACTTTGAGGTGACAGTCATTCTGGAAGGAAGCCGGTCAAGAGGTAGTCTGAATCATGGAGAGGATCAAACATTTTGACCCAGTGGGAATTTATGTATTGACAGAAATAGTCCCAGATAGTTTTTTAAGCTTCCATGTTCAAATGTAATTACAATAGGGATAGAGAAAGCAGGGAAATTTTTAGTTAACTCAAATGTTCAAGAGGAGCGGAAAGCTTAAGTAAATGGATACAATTTCTCCATGAGCTACTCTGTAGTGTTCAAAAGTGATAACCTTGAAGACTATGTCATTATGTGGAAAAGTATGTACAACCTGGATCCCCATTTCCCTCTTAACTTCACGGGTTCCCTGTTTCAAATATGTGACATCCGAGCCCAAAGCATGGCATCTCTGTACTTCCTCAAAATCATTCTATTATATCCAAAACATTATTGGGCAACATAGAATTTCCTGATAATCTTGGAAAAATTAAAACTGAAAGCTTCCTTCTCTGACTCTTATTCCCGTATTTTATTCTCCACCGTAGAGAAAACTCCCTGACACAACATTTACTATGTATTCTTCCATATCTTTTTCATGAATGTACAAACACATTTATTTTTCTTTTTACATAAATTGCTTATGTTACACACAGCACTCTCTAATTTGCTTTTTCCATGTAATGATATATCATAGAGACCTTTGTATACAGGGTAGGGCAAAAGGAGGTTTACAGTTGTTCATATGGAAAATGATACAATAATTAATAAGTAACAGTACAAGAATAAACTCTGTTGTGCATACTCACAACTGTAAACCTACTTTTGCCCCATCCTGTATTTATAGACCTGTTTCCTTTTAATGTCTGCTTGTTCATTCATGGGATATTGTACAGTGATTTATTCAATCATGGGTGTAGATGGACATTTAATTATTTCCAACTTTAATGTTTCAAACAGTGCCGTACACATTGATCCCTGACATCAGCATCAGCCCGGTGGTCAGGCAGGATGAATAGGAGGTGCTGCGAAAATCGGAACACTTGGTGACACACGTGTGCCTTGGGGGAGGAAGAGTAAACCCCTGCGACCTAGCAGCTCTGTGTGCTAGAGGTACCAGTGATTGAAAGAGCTGCAGTGTGGGTTTTACGTCAAGCCTTGGGTGGGAGAATCACAGAGCAGGCCTCTGGGTTCTGAACCACAGCTATGCCACTGTCACAGAAAACTGTGTGCCTTTGAGAAGCAGTTCCTGGCATATGAGTGGGTCCAGGCAGAGATGGAATGCTGGCATGTGGCGTACCAGATAACTTTGTGAGCAGAACTCCCAATAAGTCAGACAGGCCCAACTGCAGTCCATCATGATATTGAAGTAGTGCATGTGAGATTGAACCTGAGCAGGACCAGAGGGAAAGAGTAAGCTCAGAAGGAAGTGGCCTCAACCTCTTTCACCTGCCACAGTTTCACTAGGGCTGTCCCCATCTCCACCCATATAGTAGGTTCCATGTAGCCAGCTGAAAGAAAAGGAAAAAAGCCCAAGATTTGTTTGTGGGTGACTGGCTCAGATGTGGGCCCACCTGAGAATGGAGAGCACCTGCATGACAGCCATACTCAGGTTGGCCTTGTAAGATAGTAGACAGAGGAGATCTTAAATGGGCAAAACTTGTCATCTGTTTTGTGTGGAAGGAGAAGTGGCTCTATGTGACTATTCAGAGATTCCTGGGTCATGGTCAGTGGCGTGGCCAGACAGCCAGGAGCCTGCAAAGAGAACTGAGAGATCAGAGACAAGGAGGTCTGGGTTTTAGAAGCATGTGGATAAGTAGAAAATGTGAAGATTTTGTGTCACATATTAATACCCATCAGGAAGTATCAACCGTGGCAGACATTAAACAACCACGTAGGCAAAATGATTCAGGCTTGCTGACGTTAGTAGGCCTCCATTATTGGCCACCACAGGACTGGGCACCTGAGTGGCGGCCACAACAGCAGAGAGAGACTACGCACGTGCCAACCTTATGGCTCTAGTTCATCAATTGAGATGCTGCGTCCTCTGAATGTCCAGCTTCGTTGTCTCTAAAAATTGCTTGTGCTGTTTTAGATCCTTTGAGCTTCCGTATTAGTTTTTTAAAGCTTGTGGATTCCAACAAAAAAGGCCTAACTTTAGGTGGAAATTTTGTTGACTCTATAAAGCAATTTGGGAGGAATTGCCATGTTAACGGTATTTGTGAGTCTTTCAATCCATGAATGAGGTATAATCTCTCCATTTATTTAGGTTTTTAAACAATTTTCTCTGTTTCTATACATGTTTTTTAGTTTTCAGTGTAAACACCTTAGACAATTTGGATCAATTTTTATATATCTTTTCTCTTCATTTTTCCATTTTAGATAACCAGAAAAAATAATTCTCAGAAAATAACTGGGCATCTCTGCAGCCTACAAAATATAGCTCCCATAAGTATAATAAAATGCTGTGGGTAGAGCAGAGACAGAATTTAAGTAGCAAATATAAATATATTATATATATATATATATATATACATATATATATATATATATATATTGCCATACTTGTGTGACTGTTTACAAAAAGAAATAATGGAAAGAATGCAGGAGGGGAAGATGGCAGCAGTGGCAAAGTATCTGAAGCTCTCTGAATTCCCATGCAAAAACAGCGAGAGAACACAGGGGCCAACCTCGAAGAGTTCCCGGCGGTCAGGACTGCAACAATTTGAGTAACAGAACAAATGAAAAAATATTGGATTATAATCCAAAGTGTAAAATAAATATATGAGTCAAAATGGTACAAATAAATGATTGAATAAATAAGTGGGAAAGAAGAGACAAATCTCCCTTACAAAAGAATTCCAAATAATATGAATAGATACTTCCTTCCCGCACCCCCACCAAAGGCAGGACTTAGTTCCCTTTAGAGTGAACTGGAATTAATAGGAATAGAGTATGCAGTGGGGAAAATAGAAACTTTACAATGGAGAAACCCGACCCACCTTAATCAAGTGATTAAGGTGAACGTCACAGTGCGGTCACGGGGGTGCCATGTACCTCCTGACGCTGTGTGATGAGAAAGGCTCTTCCTCTGTGGCATTCTTTCCCCAAACCCATAAGCCTAGTATAATAATGTGAAAAATCTCAGACAGAGTCAGATTGGAGGGCGTTCTATAAGATATCTGGCCAAGTTTCCTCAATATTCTCAAGGTCGTGACTATCAAAAAAAGACTGGAAACCATCACAAATCTGAGGAGCACATAGAGACATGGCAACTAAATGTGTTTGAATCCTGAATCAGAAAGATGACATTAATAGAAAAATGATGAAATCTGAATAAAGTTGGGAGTTTAGTTAAGAGTAACATACCATGGTCAGTTTCTTAGTTTTGACAAAGGTAACATGACGATATAAGACAGTAACAAGGGGGAAACTAGGTGAGTGGTATGCTGGAATTTTCTGTACTGCCTTTGCAAGTTTTCTGTAAGTATAAAATTATTCCAAAATAAAGAAGTTTGTTTGTTTAAAAAAATGATAGAGAAACAAGATATCAAATAAACAAACAAAAAACCTATGGACAACATTTACACTGAAACTAAATAACAACTTATCTTTACAAATTCCAAAATATAAGTGAATGAAGTCTAAACATCAACACCAATATCAAAATACCAGGTCTGCATGGTATCAACATCTGTGTAGGAAAAAGCAGTAGAAAGTACTAGGTTACCTAATGGACCTGAGAGCAGAGAACATAAAAATAGACAGGAGCTGAAGCCAGCAGAGATTTTTACATAATTCAAAAGTAAAGGAATGCAAGAGTCCTGAGGTAAGGTCTGAAGGGGCTGGAGATGTGTGATATCTCAAAATTAGCGCACCAGGACTCCCAAGACAGCACTCCACATTGAAGAAGATATGCTGCTAGTGGAGAAAGACAAGGGAGAGGGTATAAAGAGAAAATCCAGGTAAATGTCAGGGAGGACACACTCAAGAAATCTTAGAAAGCCATTTTATATTTGAACACCACATCCATTACCTTCTGTTGCTTGTAAGTCCTATGACGTTAGGAAAGCTACCCTGAGTCATGCCTCCTTCCAAAAGTTCAGGAAGTTAGTTTCACATAAAATGACCAGGAGAAATTTATAGCTATCAAATTCTATAAAAAATTATTATAAGAAAAAAGGTGATAAAGAAAAACATTATCTCTAGAGACAGTGAAGACATGGCAGAAAGACATGACCGTGGGGAGCACACCAAAATGTAACCTTCTACTTCAAAATGAGCTAAAGGTTGACATGAACATGATACAAAAGGTGAAAAAACAACATAAATCAAAATCAGAGAAATTCAGAATGTGTTGACACAACTAAGTGAAGGATCACAAGTTAAAAAAATACTTTCTTAAGTAAAAACTAAACTAGAAGAACAAGTGCCTTAAAATAAATTGGTGAAGAAATAAAAGAAGATGAAAAGAAGAAAAAATTTAGAAGTAAAAAAATAAATGAAGAAATATATAAAAAGGATTTGAGAGAAACTGAAATATATTGAACAGGGACAAAGAAGTTAAAAAAAAATAGGAATCCTTAAGGAAAAATATCAACTAAGGAACAGAACAAATATTACAAATTCCAGTTCCAGAAAGCTATCTCAAATAAAAAATATTAAAAGTTCTATGTTAAAAAGAGCATATTATATACTTGAGAAAATTGATTCAGAATGGCTGACACCAAGACATACTCTACTAAAAATACTAGACTTTAGAGAAAAAATCCCTTTGGACATCTATCCAAAAAGATCATGTTACTTATAAAGGAAGAGATTTAGATTATCATCAGATTTTTCAACAACATTTTATACCAGAAGAGAATCAAGTAACACTTTGTATTTTTTAAGATTTTATTTATTTTCAGGACTTCTGGTTAAGATGGAGGCATAGGCAGACATACTTCACCTCCTCATGCTACCACAAAAAGTATTACAACTAAATCTCAAAACAAATGTAACACAAAATTGTCAGAAAATCGAACTGTATGGAAGTCTGACAAGCAAGGATTGAAAGAAGCCACATTCATCCAGATAGGCAGAGATGTGGAGATGGGTGGAGAGGCAAGGAGACAGGGTGTGGTCCAGAGAGGCAGTGGTGGTGGCAAAACGGGCGAGGGCGGTCTCACATCCACCCGTGGTGGACAAACATCAGGACGGATACCTTGGAAGCGAGTAATCCCAGCCCCAGGCCAGACCACACAGCCCAGGGTTCCAGCACCAGGGAGATAAATCCCAATAACTTCTGGCTGCAAAAAGCACAAGGGGTTGGGGTGGCAGAAGAAACTGCCTGATTTTTAGGAAACTCTTTTCAAAGCACCCCCACTGTCTTATAAATTACACAAACCCATCCACTCTGGGATTTAGCACCAGGGCAAAGCTGGAAGAACACCAATCGCACATCAGGAGTAGGTAATGTAAATGGAAATGGGGTGAGTGCCGAGCAAACCTCCAAAACCCAGGCAGCAGCATAGTTCCTTCTCTGAACCTTCCGCACCAACAGAACCACAGAGTAATGAAGCAGGTTGCTCCACCCTGGTGATTATCTAAGGCTCCACCCCACACAATTTATAGGTGACTTTTCTATAATAGGTGACACTACTAAGACATGGAGTCAAAGCAGCTCTACCTAATACACAGAAAAAAAAAACACAGGGAGGCTGCCACATTGAGGAGGCAAAGAAATATGGCCCAAATGAAGGAACAGAACAAAACCTCAGGAAAAGAACTAAACAAAATGCAGATAACCAACCTATCAGATGCAGAGTTCAAAACACTGGTGATAAGGATGCTCAGAGAACTCTTTGAGTACAACAACAACATAAAGGAAGAAACGAAGTTTACTCTAGTGAAATAAAGAAAAATTCACAGGGAACCAACAATGAAGGGAAGGAAGCCGGGGTTCAAATCAATGACTTGGAATATAAGGAAGAAATACACATTCAACCAGAACAGAAAGAAGAAATAAGAATTCAAAAATAATGAGAGTATAAGAAGTCTCTGGGACAACTCCAAACATGCCAACATCTGAATCACAGGAATGCTAGAAGGAGAAGAGGAAGAACAACAAATTGAAAGCTTATTTGAAAAAATAACTTCCCTAATTTGGCAAAGGATATAGATATACAAGTCCAGGAAGCACAGAGAATCCCAAACAAGTTGGATCCAAAGAGGACCACACCAAGACACATCATAATTAAAATACCAAAGTTAAAGATAAGGAGGGACTTTTAAAAGCAGCAAGAGAAGAGCAGAGAGTTACCTACAAAGGAGTTCCCATAAGACTGATAGCTGTGTTCTTAAAAGAAACTTTGCAGGCAAGAAGGGATTGGCATGAAGTATTCAAAGTGATGAAAAGCAAGGAGCTACAACAGAGATTATCCTATTCAGCAAAGCTATCATTTAGAATGGGAGGGCAGATAAAGTGCTTCCCAGACAGGATAAGGCTAAAGGAGTTCATCATCACCAAGCCATTATTACACGAAATGTTAATGGGACTTATTTGAGAAAAAGAAAAGAAGATCAAAACCATTAAACATTAAAAAGGCAACATATTCACAACTATCAACAACTGAATTAAAAAGAAAAAAAAAACCAAGCTAAGCACACAACCAGAACAGAAACAGAATCATAGAAATGGAGATCATTTGGAGGGCTATTAGCTGGGAGGCTGAAGGGGGAGAATGGGGGAAAAGGTGCAGGGATTAAGAAGCATAACTTGTAGGTACAGAATAGACAGGGTGAGGTTATGAATAGCATAGGAAATAGAGAAGCCAAATAACTTCTATGCACAACCCATGGTCACGAACTAAGGGGGACAGGGGGGAATTGCTGGATGAAAAGGAGATACTGGCCTGGGGAACTATGTGGGGGAAATTGGGATAACTGTAATAGCATAATCAATAAAATATACTAAAAATAAAGGAAAAGAAAATAAAAAGATTTTACTTATTTTCAGAAAGAGGGGAGGGGAGGAGGAGAGTCAGAGAGAAACAGTGATGTGTGAGAGAAGCATCGATCGCTTGCCTCTCATGGGCCCCCAACTAGGGGCCTGGTCTGCAACCCAGGCATGTGCTCTGACTGGCAATAGAACCAGCAACATTTCAGTTTGCAGGCTGGATTGAGTCCACTGAGCCACACCACCAAGCCTCATGTTACATTTTAAATTCACAAGGTAAGAACATGAGAACCAAGGATTTTATATACAGGAAAACTGAATTTCAAGTATGAAGGGCACAAACAATCTGTTTTCAACCTGTAAGAATTCAGAGAATATTATTTTCATGAGCCCTTCCTAAGGATTCTACTGAAAAACAATCTTCAAAGAATCAAAGTGACTAGGGAGACATTGACCTTGGAACTAATGGGGAACATTAAATAAGTAGTTGTAGACTGACAGGTGAGGGTTGAAATGGAGAGAGTATGGAATGTAATGACTATACACTGAGATGGTGTAAGTATAGTACAACTACAGAAAAATTAAAATTGTTATTCTGAGATCATCCTGTGTGTAATATGGGACAAACAGATGAGTGATTATGGAATATTCTAATCTTATCCCTGGTGACCTGAAGAATCAAAATTCTCAGTGTGGAAGAGAGAAGATACAGAGAAAATGTTGAGTTAACACCTTGTAGTCCTGAATTTGAATAGGAAGTATCAGTATGAACCTGTAAGTTTTTAATTAAAAGTATGGAAAAAACCAAACTACCCTCCTTAGGACTGGTGAAGATGCCTAGAAACCATGCGGACCCCGCCTCTTGGGGTCCCCCGCGTTGTGGCTGACTCGAGACAAATTCACACGGACTGCCGAGTCCTGTGGAGGAAAAGGGAAGGCACGGCCACTCTCTCAAGAGGAGAGTGTGCTGACCTTGCCTTGACAGGATTTTATTGCTTTTCTGGGTACATTACATGGAGGATGGTCCCCATTTACTATGCACAGGTTCACTGTAGGTGATTACCTTTTATAGATAACAAAGGCAAGAATGTTGCTCATTACTTCAAAGAGAAGGATGTCACAGATCCAGGGGAAAAGTGGTTGGACTGGTTATACTCTGTACTTGGGAGGTTTAGCATGGACTTTAGGACGTTACTTTAGAGATACGCAGTAAACGTTTGTTGCTTCAATCCAGGGTGAGGGAGTTTTAGCAAAAGCAAGTCTCATAGCAGCCTAGGTACAATGCAGGCCTGATTCCCCACGGGAAAACCATCCGTGGGCGTGGGCCCTGTGTCGCTCTCCACTGGCCCCTCCGAGTGGGAGCTGGGCCCACACCACGCAGAGTGGTCTCCCGTATAGAAACA
>PVJI01012057.1:0-53425 GCA_004026765.1 Micronycteris hirsuta | reverse complement strand
TCGACGAAAAATTATCGAAATTGCTTGAACAAATGAGGAGAGATCTGCAGGGAACCAATAGGGATAAGAAGGAAACTGGGACTCAAATCAACAGAGTGGACCAGCAGAAAGAAAAAAACATCCAACCAGAAAAGAATGAAGAAACAAGAATTCAAAAAATGGAGGAGGGGCTCAGAAACCTCCAGGACATCTGTAAACGTTCCAACATACGGATCATAGGGCTGCCAGAAGGAGAGGAAGAAATCCAAGGAATTGAAAACTTATTTGAACACATAATGATGGAGAATTTCCCAAAGCTGGTGAAGGAAATAGACTTTCGGGAAGTCCAGGAAGCTCAGAGAGTCCCAAAGAGGTTGGACCCAAAGAGGAACACACCAAGGCACATCATAATGACACCCAAGATCAAAAATAAGGAAAGGATCCTAGAAGCAGCAAGAGAAAAGGAGACAGTTACCTACAAAGGAATGCCCATAAGACTGTCAGCTGATTTCTCAAAAGAGACCTTACAGGCAAGAAGGGGCTGGAGAGAAGTATTCCAAGTCATGAAAGGCAAGGACCTACATCCAAGAATACTCTATCCAGCAAAGTTTTCATTTAGGATGGAAGGGCAGATACAGTGCTTCTCAGATAAGGTCAAGTTCAAGAAGTTCATCACCACCCAGCCTTTATTGTATGAAATGTTGAAGGGAGTTATATGAGGTATGGAGGAATATCAACAGGGGAGTGGTTGGGCGAGAGGGTGGGAATGGGGCACAGAACAGGTAGCATAAATGGTAGGTAGACAACAGACAGGGGGAGGTTAAGAATAGTATAGGAAGTGCAGAAGCAGAAGGACTTATGTGTATGACCTATGGACAAAACTAAAGGGAGGGGAAAGGGGGGATAAGGGGATGGGGGGCAAGAAGGGGGGAAAGGGGGACAACTGTAACAGCATAATCAATAAAATATAGGTAAAAATAAAAATAAAAATAAAAAAACTTAAAAATTAAAAATTAAAAAAAAAAAAGAAGAAAAATCAGAAGTTCGGACCACACTGGGCATTTATTTCCACAGGAGATTAGCAACCCCCAGTCGCAACTGCCCTTTTTGGTGGGTGTGTGCTCTGCAGTTCACCAGGACACCCCTACTCTTTGTTCACCTCTAGTTAACACCTGACCATCCCCTGAGAGCATTTCAGTTTGTGCTTCCTGATCTCCTCACAGCCAAGTTACCAGCTGCTGTGGTTCAGGCTTTGAAGGGAACCATCATGGATCTCCTTAGATGGGGAGGGTCTGGAGACGTCTGCACACCTAGGGTAAGACAGGGAGACCTGGGAACTCACCTTGGACAGTGATTAGATGCACAACCCTGGATTAAGGAAGACAGCAGCTGCCACACAGCCATCAGACCTCGGCAGCTCTGGGGATGCAAGTACAACACCCAAACCACCTGAGGGGATCAGGAAGGACTCATAAGCTTCAGGGTCTGACAAGCCTAGGCAATGCCTGGAGGTCATGCAATCCTCGGAAGCTCTTCACTTCGAGAGAATCAGACAGGCCTGAGCACATAGAAAGGCAAGCCGTATTGATCCATATGGAGACGTAGCGAATGATCAATGCCAGGGGCGGCAGCGTTGACTGGGAGGGAAAATGGCCCCTTCACCATGGAGAGACTCCTTCACAAGGCCTGTATGAGCAGTTCTTGTAGAACTGACCAGTGCCCTCAAAGAGCAACTAGTACTGAAACTAAACCATGCAGAGTGAATGAGGCCGGTGTGGGGAGGTTGTAGGGCCAGGGTCCATGTTTTCAAAAGGCTTCCCTGGAGACTGTACCACAAGGACTGACTGGGGACTGTTTGCTCACTGAAGTACCTTCCAGCTCAAAAAGTCCATGGCCCAAAGAGTTCTCTTCCATAAAGTGGTGTCCATGGACCGGGAAAGGATAAAGGAGGTGAGACCTGGTACAGGCACATGGGTTGATATGGGAATTGGTAAACGTGAATTCACCGCCAGGTTATAGGCCCAAAGTAAGAATTCCAATTTGCCAATATTTTAATGCCATCATCAAAAATGAAGGAAGTCTTTCACTCACAGAGTGGTATGAACCTCATAAGCGAAGTGATGGCATTAGCCGTGGAGGACGTTCGACATTTGGCCACCCAACATATGCTCCCCATCCTGGTGGCACCTTGTTTTGGGGTCCTTATCTTTCCCCCGCTGGCTGTAGCTGCAGGATACAGACTGGGCTGCTTCCATGAGAGCTTGTTTAAAGAAGGTAGAAATTTATTTCTATCTTGTAACAGAGACGCTCCTTCTTACATAACGTCTGTAACACAGACGCTCTGACAGCGTTCAAGACAGTGACCCAGGCCGAGCGGTGGCTCCAGCGCTGAGCGCACAGCCTCCTTCCATTGCTGGCTTTGCCATCCCAGGCATATGACCCTTGCCCGCGAGGGCAAAGATGACTTCCTGCGAGTTTTACATTCAGCTATAAATAGAAGGAATGAGAAAAAGGGAGCAAAAGTACCTTTCCTTTTAAGGGTACGATTCAGAAGTTGCACCGTTCTTGCTCATGTGATCCCGCTGAGTAGAAATAAGATACATAGTCTTGCGTAAAGCAGGCTGGGAAAAATGTAGACTTCAACCCAGCTGAAACTTTTACTAAAACCAAAGAGGAAAGCAAATAATGGGGAAAGAGTTACAGTCTCTGCCACAAAGGGTAAATCCCCAGTGCCCGCTTCCCACTAAGCAAGCCACAGGGCCCTTCCTTCCTTTCCCAGCACCAAAGCCACCAGGAGTTCAGCATGTAACGAACTGCGGTCAATTGACTGCTCTCTTGCAGGGCTTCAAATCTTGAGTGAGCAAGGCAAGGATAGAAAATAACCTCAGAGGTCATATATCACCCTGTGTGCTGAGCCCAGTCACTGCTAGGAGAAGGCTGACATACTTCTTCCCAGACCTGGAAGTCTGTGGGTCCCTGCCTGTCCCCACACCCAGCCGCAAAGCTTCCCGTTGCTTCTACAGCCTACCCCGTCAACATTCACTACACCCTGGATATCTTTCCAGTAAATTTGCTTTTGCTTTAGTTGGCTAGATTCCATTTCCATTGCTTTTAATAAAGAGGCTTAAAGACAGAGATTTACCCTCAGTCTAGAAAAATGAAGGGGTTACATAAACCTTGGCATGTGCTCTGAGTACCAGGCCACAGTGGTGCCTTGGGATTGTGTCATTCTAACTCCCTTGCTCGGAGACCGAGGGCCCACTCCAGAATTTCTCGCTCGTATTGCACGCCTATGTATATTAGTTATCTTTTGATGCACAATCAGTAAACCCTCAATTTTCATAGTTTAAACCAATGAGCATTATTATCTCACAGTATCTCACAGTATCTCAAGTCAGAAAACTGAGTGTCACTTAGCTCCGTGCCTCCGGCTCCAGGTCTCTCATGAGGAGAAGGTCAAGCTGTCGGCCAGGGCTGCGGTCTCATCTGGAAGCCCAGCTGCATGGGGAGGGGTTGGGGAGAAGATCTGCTTCCCAGTTTGTCCTTGTGATCATTAGCATCTCCATCCATTCTCATGCAGGGCTCTCCACAGGCTGCTCACACGTGGCAGCTGTTCCCCAGGTGAGACATCTAAGGGAGGGCAAGAGACACCACCAAGATGGAAGTCACGATCTTTGGCCACCTAATCTCAGAAGTGGCATCCCATAATTTCTGCACGTCCTGCTTGTTGGAAGTGAGTCACTAAGTCTAGCCCACACTCACAGGACCCAGGGCGTGAGCATAAGAAGGCAGGGAAAAGTGGAGCCATTTCAGACTCTGCCTGCCATGCCGTAACCGGCATCCCTACGTATAAATATGTCACCATCAAAGGAGGGGGACGAAGGGCAAAGCTCCCCTGGAAGTAGGAGTCCCTCTTTTTGCTTTTTACTAAAACGCCCTAAAAATATTTAAGTGACTATTTTGCTGTCACAATATCAGGCAGCAATTGTCAGGCAGAACCCACCATTGCCAATTTTTTTACTGTACTATAATTCACATTGCACTGCTACGGCTGCTATTTTATGTGACATTCCCAAGGATATTTTAAATGATGATAAAAAAGACAGTTATGTCAATTTCTTGAATTTTACTATTATTAACAATAATAACAACCAGATGTGCAAAAAGAGGTAATGTGTCCTTTTCCCCATTTATCTTATTTTAGTCCTCTATAATGATTTCCTTAGCTGCCACTGGAGCTTTCAAAAAGCTAGTTCAATTACTGAAGTACTACCCATTAAATGAGAAATGATGGGTTTGCCAGAGAAATCAGCTATTATTTTGAAATAAAAAAGCATAGGCAAAGATACTGCTAACCCTCAATGAATTTCCGGAAGTCTTAACGCCTTTTCAAAGCCATCGTGAGCAGCAGAACTAAGTTGCTGCTTTTGAAATTGAAGAAATTGTTAAAGGCATGAAAGTGACAACACCTGTAAACAGCTAGGTTTTCTCAATTATCTAATAAAACAGTTCATGTGCGAACAAAGTACTGTTTAAGCATCTACATGCCAGTTGTTCAAGCATGGGAGTCCTTGCTACTTTCCCTAGTTTTCATCTGAACAAGGAAGTCAAGGCCCCTGATGAATGAGGGCCGCGTCCCCATCCTGATCTGCCTCTTGGGGTGGCTAAAAGCAGTGAGAGTTCATGCAGAGTCAAGAAAATTTGTGCAAAATTTTATTTCAATATATGGAAGAAATGAAGGGAAAAATTTATTGGCAGGGTGCCCAGACTTTCCTTTAACAAACACATTATCTAATTTAATCCAAGCTTAAAGGTCACTTTCCTTAAAGAAAATTGCTGATCACCCACCCAAGGATCTCCAACAGGCCTTCCCCATTGTTCTTGGCCATACACCCCATTCATTTCCTGCATAGCATTTACTTTCAAGACAATTATGCACTCCGTGTTTCTTTGCATGTGTAACACACTAGCTTGTAAATTCCATGATGATAGAATCTTCATCCTCCAGAACCAGACTGCCTGGGTTCCAGTCCGAGATGTGTCAATCACCAGCTGTGTGACCTGTGCAAGTTTCTTAGCATCCTGGGGCCTTGATCTTGCCATATGTAAAATGGGAATAAAAGTAGCACCCTCCTCCCCGTGGGGATTAAGTGAGTTAGTGTTATTAGCACTTCAAAAACTGTGTGTCACTTAGCAAAAACTATTTAGATATTAGTTATCATTGAAGGCATAGCCTAGGGCTCAATAAATGCATGTGAAATGAACAAACTTAATTTTCACAATAGTTCTACCAAATACACATCATGGTTTCTAAGACTGCAGATGGGTAGTAGCCCAAACCTCAGAAGCCAGCCAAGACTACACACTAGTTAGTTGTCCTTGGCCATGTCTTGGGTAACTTCAAGCAATCCATATTTCTCAACCCAAATGATCTAGTTTTATATTACCCTTCGTGTTGATTTTATCCCCATTGTTTCCCAGCTTTTAGTGAAGTTTTTCAGCCTAACTGTATTATGGGGTATTAACGAGAAAAATCACTTGTATATACTTGAGCTTTAGTATAAAACCTGGAGAGTGGTGCCCCCTGCTGGAGGCCTGCAAGCAGTCCCCAAGGCCAGGGGATCCTAGGGGTGAGTGGGAGTGACAGGAGAGGGGGCTAGGATCCTATGGGTGTAGGAACCTTTTCCCAATTTAAGGCTTGGAGGATCTGAGCTTTATTTATTAAGAACTCAGCAGCTTCCTTTCAATATTTTTGCTATTTTTCACCAGAATGCTGCTAATAGGTATTACCTCTTTTCATAGATGAGGTTGAGTAACTGCCTCCTTCCTTTGTAAACTGACAATCCATTTGATTCCAAAATATAGTGGGCCCCTGAATTAGCGCTGGAGTCAAGTACCTGCTGCTCTGGATCCTCGTACACCCACTTACCAGCTGAGGCAAGTTATTTACTATATCTTAGTTCAGCTTCCTTGCCTGGAAAAGAGAAGTAATAAGAACTACCTCATTGGCTTGTTGTATAACTTCAACAAAGCCTGTTCACTCCTTGGGGCATATATAGCAGAGGGCCTACTTCCTTATTGTCTGTCCACTGGGGACCACCCTTAGCTCCAAAAGGATTCTCTCTGGTCCTCGCAGGTACTCCCCTATGCTTCAGAATCAGCAGCTACAGTGCATTTCATCCCTGCTCTCCACGTCTTCTCCTCTTTCTCTGTTGCATCTCTCCAGCTGATGCTTCTACCTGCTTCTTCTGCTTTTAAGGTCTCAAGTGTTTACATCGGGCCCACCAGATAATCCAGAACAACTTGCCCTATGTTAAGGTCAATGGATGAGTACATTTAATTCTGCCAAGTCCCTTCACAGTAAAGTCTAGATTAGTGTTCGATTCATTAACTAGGGGTCAGAAATCTTGGGAGTCCATCTGAAGAATTCTGCCTCCCACAGTATCCTCTCATTAGAAAAACACCTATTGAGACACCTGAGACTCTCTTTTAGTTAGTCCCTGTGTCTGTGGGGGACTGCTGCCAGCAAGGCGAGATGTGTTAGACAAAAACCGTGTTTCTGATTTTTGCCTTTTCAAATATGCAGGTGCTGCAAAACTCTGTCCACATAAATAACTAAATGATAATGGAAGGAGTTTTGTTATAGCAATGTAAAGGAATTCTTTAAACTACTTCTAAATTAATCAAAAAAATATCATGAAGTGCTATATTATTTGAAGTCCTTTCTCTTAATGATCCATTAACCAAAGAACTACTGAGTGTCTCCAATTCTGTAGAAAGCAAAGAATTAAAAAACCATTGGACTTGCAATAGGATTTTTACCCAATCAACCTTGTTCTCAATTTCTGGGACTTACTCCAAAAAGTATTAACAAGACTTATTGAGTGAATTTACAAGGTCTATTACTCTTTTACTTAGAAAGATAACAAAAATAATTTTTGGCACAAATAACTTTGGGGAGAAAAAGAAAATGTTTCACTCCCCAGCTGTGGCTTAATATGTAAACAGCATTTTTAAATGTAAGTTCCCAGTTCCAGAAGTTGCAGCGGTCCCTCCAAATGACCAAAAACCCACCTAGACAAAACAGAGGCAAGACTTCTTTTAGTATACATTGGGTGAGGAAAAATCCAGAAGGGGTTTGATCACAAAATCTAAATTAATCTACAATAAGGGTTTTTTTCCTCAGATTGGCAACAATAACAATAATAAAAAAGACTTCCTAAAAACTAAAAAAAAAATATATATATATATATACTAGTCCAAGAGGCTAATAAGATGTTGCAAAGGTAACCTAAGCCCCACAGAGAGCCACTGTCAGCATAAAGACGGACAAGAACTGAACAGGATCTAGGTTACACAGCCCCGCCTCCTGGCTGCAGGCCGAGAGATCGCACAGCTACACCAGAGCCAGAATTCTTTCCTTAGCCCTCCAGACAACTTGCCTGTCACTGTCTCAAGAATATCCCCAGCTACAAATGTATTGCCTGTCTGGTCTCCAAAATCACTCTTCATTGCCTGCTCGGCAAAAATCGATGTGGATCCTTTAGTTTTCCTTTGCCAGGTGGGATGATATTAACCTTCGCCAATAGAGGGCCCTGGAGAGACATTGCGGGAGCAAGGGGCTTTCTTTCCTAGTTCAGATGTGCGTTCTCCGCAGGCTCCTACAGCTGCGGTGACTTCTCCCGCACCGTCCAGTGCCTACAGCGTGGTCAGGTGCCAGCTCACGCAGCATTCACGGTTGCCCAGCAGCCAGCAGCTCCCCTGGGCACCGCTTCTCCAGGAGCTTTTATAGCACAGCGCCTCCAATGATGTCCCTGCCCTCCCCATCAACAGAGTTCCCTGGTGCCCTAGAGGGTGAATTTCCAGCAAGTTCCAGAGGGTCCGTTTCCAGTAACTTCTACCAGAGCGACACCTCAGTGGCTTCTCTGCCAGTCCCTGAACCTCAGTCACGCATTTTCCAACAAGGACTGATTAGTCACCTAGGGGTCAGGTAGAGGGCCTCTTTCCTGGGTACCCTGCCCCAGCCCTGGAAGTGACGTCTGCACTTTACAGCGGCTGTTCCTGTATTGTTTGGAGTTCTCTTTTGACTAGTCAATCCTTTCTAACTCCAATTCCCGTTTATAATTTATGATTCTTTACATTAAATGTCCCTGTTCAAATCTGTGTGGTTTGGTTTTCCTTTCCTGGTTGACCCTGAGTTGGCCCTAAAACCAGATACCTCCAAGAAAATGTCCCTCTGCTCAGCTTAGATATGTCTCTAAGATTCCCAGAGAAGGAGGTTTTGTTTTAAAGATATTATAGTTTCCCTTTTTAATAGATCACATTGTCTGAGACAAATTAATATTATTTTTAGCAAACTCCCTTATTATCAGAATGAATAATCCCAATCCATTTAACTTTTCTTCACGAGCTCTTATTTGATTCATTCAGCACTTTTCATTGGCCTTTTGGGATTGCCTAAATGTGAAAAGGGATTCTGTGATCTCAGACAGACTCCAGACACGCTGCTGGGCGCCTCCGTTATAATAGTTCCATTTTCACAAACTAGGAGAGGTGAGAAGCATGCTGATGCAAAGGTAAAGTTATTTTAATGGGTAGAAAAGGCACCGTTTCTTTTATCTTCCTTTATTAAAAAGGGAAGTGTGGAAAGCAGAGGAGAAAAGAAGACAGGCCACAAACTACTCAGCAACCTCATCACAAACAGAAGAGAAACTGGTGTTGCTTAGACATGAAGTGACAACACAAGAGGGAGAGCAAGGGGTCTGGAGAGCTTCTAGATCTAAATTCCGACTTTAAAGATTTCTAGTTGCCCTTGGAATGATCAGCAGGACCTTAAAATACAGAACCTATCATTGGAATCAACTCTGCTTTTGCTATTGTCTTGCCAAACAAGCCCAGCAAGTTCTTCAATACTTCAAGGTCATTTTCTGTGGCAAGGGCAGTAGAATTCTGCTGCTAATGTAAGTGGATTCAGCAGCTATAATAACATAAAGCCATCTGTAGTCCTACATTTAGTATGCAAATGAGAGAAAGCAAAGGTCTAGCATTCAAAGAAAGATCATATATATATATATATTTACATAGATATACTCACACGTACATACATACATACATATGGTTTGGTGATATAAATGTATGTAGCTTCATGACAAGATCAATTTCAATGGATACGAAGGTAGACATCATGATGTGAGCCAACGGGTAGGTGGGCAGTTAGGAAGAAGAAATTCTATATGGATAACTCCAAGGAAATTTAGTGATGGAGGGAAGAAACTACTGGAGCTATAGCTGGAAGGAATTTGGTGGTCAAGGAAGGGTCATTTTTAAGATGGGGGAGAACTGGGTACGTTAAAAGGAGTTAAGTATGTAAACGTTTGAAGAGGAAAGAGAGGACCTTTTTCTCTGATTGTATTAAATAAACATTTAATACAATCAGTACGTTAAAAGGAGTTAAGTATGTAAACGTTTGAAGAGGAAAGAGAGGACCTTTTTCTCTGATTGTAGTACATAAACATTTCTATGGCACCTAACCCGTGCCAACCTTCTTCTAATCATTTTACCAAATTATTTAATCTTTATAACAACAAAGTTAAGTAAATACTATTTTACCCCAATTTTCAGGGAGGGAAACTGAGGCATGGGGACGTAAGAGATTTGTCGGAGGTCACACAAGTTCTAAGGGACAAAGCTGGACTCTAGTCCCAAGCAATGCCTCTAGACAATGTCTCCAGTGCTAACTCCAGAGAGCGGAGGGAAAGCTCCATTCTGGGAAGGCAGGGAGGGGTGGAATGCAGGGTGAGGGCGAGGGATAAACCGAGAGGGAAAGAAACACAGGTTCAGATTATAAAGAGATTTTCACATGGTGGCTTCTATTTCTTTTGCTCTGAGTAAGAGATGGCGCTGCTTACTAAGATGAAGGTGGAGGGAGAAGGAGCATACATTTGGGGAGAGTAGAATGTGTGCAGCCGTGCTGAGCACTGGGGAGACAGCTGGCTAGAGAAATGTCTCGGGTTGCCTGGTTGGCTGTGTTGGAAAGCCTCTGAGGCCGGTAACCACAAACTCCAGTGGTTGCAATCAAAGCCAGCTAGAGTTTGCAGAGCCGAGCGCACAATGGAAACATGGCATCCCTTGTTGAAAAAACAGAAAAAGGACTACCAAAGATATTGTGATATGCGACTTATTTTCCTTTCTTTCACAGCGTCTCTCTTGGCCCATCGTGGTGTTTTTTATTTGCTCTTTAATGTCGCACCTACTCGGGCACAGGACACTCTCTGGAAGAGTTATCGGCCCTCACCGGGCCCAAGGACCCCACCCCATGACACAGTGCATCTGCGTGTCTGCCGCCCACCAGCTGCTGGGTTTGGCCTCCCACCAGCCTCTGGACGGAGACTCCTTCCCATACGCCCACCCTAATCTGTCCTGCTAATCTGGGTCTCAAGTGTCCCCTGGTCCACTTCCTATCTGACTCCAACAGTGGTTACTTCAAATTTGCATCCTTTTAACCACAAAATCAGCTTTTATTCTCAAGACAGTTTTGATAAACTTAATCCACTACTAGTTTCACATGAGAATAAATTCATAAGGCAAGTTTCTGGAACATTCCCCCAAAACATGTCGCTGTTTACAATATACTATTATCAAAGGAGTCATTGTTGAGAAAGAAATTGCTGATCTGAAGTTCTCAGAGATTTTGCCCAACTTTGGAACTTCTTTGAAACATTAGACAGCACTGGAAGTGTAAAAGGACTTCTCCAGCATTGTGGCATCCCATGCTTCCTCTATGGAATCTTAAAACAGGCATGAAAAGATTGGATTGGACTATCTCTGTTTGGAATTGGCAATGAAAAATTAGTAGTTATGCAATTTAAACAAAAAAATAGCTTCAAAATTATAGGCCCTTCCAAAATTGATTGAATTTGAAGAAAAATGTGTATCTTTTTATTACCTCTGAACTCGAGGAAACAGAACTGAATGAATTTCTATATTGAACCAAGAATAGCAGTCTATTTAAACTATATAAAATAGTGCTGATTTTCATGGCTCTTAACTTAAAATTCATTTCCCTCACTCTTAAGCCTAAATCACATTCAATTCTATTACTCTATGGAATGATTGTGACTTGAAGACTTTTATAATCTAACTTTTACTGATGACCTATATGCTTTAAAAAGCTGAGCTGCCTTTTCCCTAAGAGAAACGGCAGTGGGGTTAATCCAGCTTATTTGAAGGGCTGCTAACTCCCAACCCCCATCCAAGTTGGTTAATACAGACCACTGGTAAAAGCATTAAAAGCATTATTCTTAGAATCTTTGAACTAGGTGAGGCTTTAGAGATCATCTAATACAATGTTCCATCTGCCTTCAGGAGTTTCACACATTTGCAAATGAGTAATTCTTTTTCCACATGGACAAAAAGGCACCAAAAATAAATAAATAAATAAATAACCTCGGAGAACCAGAGTGCTTGACTGGGCATGTAGAAACTGCAAGCATCCTCTACAGCTAGCACATAGATGGAAAAAAAAACTTGTATTTTCATCAAATTTTTTACAAAATATGCTCTTGGTCAAAGATTTCATTTTAAATACCACATTGTTACCCAAGTAAAAAAATCATATTTATTGTTACACGTTAAAAATATCACTTGCCTCCAAAGTGTTTCAAGCTACACCGTACAGTCAATCCGTCCTGCAACAGGTACAAGGTAATGTTAGTTTACTCCAATATTTCTCCCAAAGAATAATAGAGAAGAAAGAAGAATATCTCACTCCCTTCTTAGAAGAAAAATGCTTGATTTTGTTGGGGAGAAAATATTTCTCTTCTGTCCTTCTAAGTTCTTCTGGATGGTTGAAGAATGAAATTGACATGATACGAACTAACAGGAAAAAATAAATTTAATTTTGTACGTATGGGGGCTCCATAAGAATAGGGGGGCCCACAGGTGGTCAGGCAACTGGGGCTTCATTCAGAGTCACCACTGAATGAAGTGGTGACTGAATGAAGTGGTGACTCTGAATGAAGGAAAGGAGGCTCCATTCTGAATGAGTGGAGTCGGGTACTGCAAAGGGAAGGAGGAAGGCAATTGACATGGAGATAGAAAAACAAATGTGTGGTAAACAAATGTTTGCCAAGCCATGCGGAGACAGTGGGACACCAAGACGACTCTGGTCTCCATGATCTGTGAGCCCACCCGCTTCCCACCCCCCCAACAAACCTGGCTTCATATTTTATGTAGATATCTCTGGTGGACCTCTACCTAAATTATCTTTAGACAGTTAAGGGGAAGATATAAAGCTCTTCCCGAGACTGCTTCTAAGAATCAACCTAAAATAATCCTCATGCCAAAGAGATATACTTTGGGGTATCAAAATCCTGCTCCCCTACAATTTCAAATAATGTTTATGCTATAGTAATTTTCCTCCTTTTCAGTATTAAATGGCAAATATTGGAGAATCTCTAAATGCTCAAGATAGAATTTCAATAGATCATATTCCAAAACAATGAACAACCCTCCTCCTGAACCACTGTCCTCACTTGCGCAAACACCGCACTCACTCGCTGGTTCCTGCCACCCAGGAGTTCCTTCTCAGCGCCATTTACTAGTCCTTCCTCAGCTGCTCAACTTCTGAACATCGGAGTTCCTCAGGACTCTTTCCTGGGCTGCTTCTCTTCTCCAGTTGTTACTTCACTGGTCCCGCCCAAGGGCGTAGCTTTAAATGCCATCTGTTTACCGGAGAGTCCAAATGTACACCTCCAGCCCAGAACGCTTCCCTGGATTTCAGGCTCGTATGTTGAACTACCAACCTGATATCTCCATTTGAATATCCGGCAGACATCTCACATCTCAGAGACACAGTATGAACCTTAAAACCTTCTTCTGGAATCATCCCCATCTCAGTTGTTGGCAATTTCACCCTTCTAGATACAAGGAAAAGACCTTGGAATTGTCTCTAACTCCTCTTTCACTAATACTCCATATCCAATCTGTCAGCAAATTCTGTCTGCCTTCTCAATAAACACAAAATTAAACCCCTTCCACCACCCTGGTCCAAGCCACCATCAACTCTGCCTGGATTATTGCAATATCTTCCAAACTACTGTCTTAGCTTTTCTACCTATACTCAACACTGAAACCAAATGATCCTTTTAATCCTACCTAGTTTTGTTAATCTGTGACTCAAGAATCATCTACCCATAATGCTCCTATCTTATTCCCGGAGTGAATACTGCAAATTCACTTGAGTCATATTATATCACACCACTGCTGAAAGCCCTCCAATGACTTCTGAGCTCACTCAGAGTAACCCGTGCCTTACAATGGTCCATAAGGCCTCACATAATCTGCCTGTGCACACACAACACACACACACCATTACTTCTCTGAGTTATCTTCTGTTACTCTTTCTTTCTCGTTCTCCTCTTATCTAGAGTGGCCACTATGTCGGTCTTAAACATTCAGGACACACTGCTGCCACAGGAGGCTTTCCCCTGGCTGTGCCTTTTGGTCCTCTCTCACACAGTGACAAGACACACTTCCTCACCTCCTTTGCCCACATTTCACCGTAAGAGTCTGTCCTGATCACTCCATTTAAAACTGCAATGGCCTCCTAGTCCCACAATGCCCTAGTCCTCTTCCTCTCTTTTTTCTCTTTAGCACTTGTCAGTTTCAAATATACCTTCTAAGTGACACGTTGAGTTTATTCATTTTCTTTCTTGCCCACTAGGATGCAAGCTCCGTGAGGACGGGTATTACCTGTTCTGTCTATCTCTAGTATCAATGACTGCACCCAGCAGTGCTCAATAAATGATCACTGATGTGAATTCAAACACTTTTTAAAGAGCCAACATGGTATTAAACAACTTTTGGGGGTAATTTGGTCTTGTTAAAATTGTATACTTTTAAAATTATAATTCTTGATTTTTGTCACATACATTGTCTAAAGAATCTTCTTTCAGCTACTACACACTAGGAAAAAAATAGGTATAGATAAAGACTATAGTTAAAAATGGTGAATTTTTGTGTTAACTTACTTGGTTCAATTTTGTACTTCTATAAAGTTGAGTGAAATGATTTTTTCTCACCTTAGACAGAATTTTATATATTAGCCACGAGGCTTTTCCAACCTTAAAAAGTTTATTTTCCAATGAACAAAAAATATGGAAACATAGGGTCACTTTTTCTAAAGCTCTAATTTAATAAAGGGCAGTCATAAAGTTTGACACGGGTGACATGGATTTGGTTTACTTACACTGTGTTCCAGAGATCTGTCTGTCGATCAATCTACTGGCATTATTTTTTTTTTAAAGATTTTATTTATTTTCAGAGAGAGGGGAAGGGAGGGAGAAAGAGAGGGAGAGAAACATTGATGTATGGTTGCCTCTCACATGCCCCCCACTGGGGACCTGGCCCACAACCCAGGCATGTGCCCTGACCAGGAATTGAACTGGTGACCCTTTGGTTCACAGCCCTCCCTCAATCCACTAAGCTACACCAGCCAGGGCTGCATTATTATTATTTTATTGAGTGTGTATTGAATATTTGAGCTTAAATACTCATAAAGTATGCTGTGCTATTATCTAAAAACCAATTATGAAGTTTCTACTGATTGCATTTACTGCCTGGTACTAGGGAACCAAGGGCAACAATTTTACTGTCTGTCTCCATCACATACACACATGTAAGAGTACACAGGCACAGACATAAATAGTTTGAGAACTTTACCACAAAAGGAAAATATTTAACTCTATTTTTTAAGAGAGTGAAGACCAGAAAATAAATTACACATTCAAATGCAGAAAAACCATGAAAAGCAGAATAGGACCGGTATCCAACTTCCAGCCTCATGCTCAGTCCAAGACCAGAAAGAGCATTGTTCCTTCGAGAACAATGTCAAGTATGGGAGACCACTCTGCGTGGCATGGGCCCAGCTCCCACTTGGAGGGGCCAGTGGAGAGCGACACAGGACCCACGCCCACAGACAGGTTCTCCCATGGGGAATCAGGCTTACATTATACCTAGGCCACTTTGAGACTTGCTTTTTGCTAAAATCCCTCACCCTGAATTGAGGCAGCAAGGGCTTACTGCAACTTCCTAAAATCCATGCTAAACCTTCCAAGGATGAGTGTAACCAGTTCAACCACTTTCCCCTTTACATTTGCAAATATCCTTCTTTCTCGATGTAATCAGCAACATCCTTTCCTTTGTTATCTGTAATAGGTAATCACCTACAGTGATCCTGTGCCTAGTCAATAAGGTCCTGTGCATAGTAAATGAAAACCACCCTCAATGTAATGTGCCCAGAAAGACAAAAGCCTGTCAAGGCAGGGGTCAGCGCGCTATCCCCTAGAGAGAGAGGCCGAGCTGTCCCTTTTCCTCCACAAGACTCAGTAGTTCGAGTAGATTTGTCTCTTGTCTCAGCTGTGAAAAACAGGCTATGTCAGTTAAGACAAAGCCCTCAGCGCTGCTACCTATTTGCCATCTACCCATAGCTCCCAAACACAGTGTTCATAAAATGGTAAAACAGTAAAAAGTCCGGGTCGCTGCTGCAAGACAGTACTTTTGGAGATTTCAAAAATGGGAATCCCAGAGTTGATATTTTCCTCACAGCTGAAGAGAGTTTTTCCCATAATGTTCTAACTAGAAGTTGGTCTCTTCTCTCCCTTAAAAAAACAAAAAAAGAAGAAGAAGAAAATCTGGTGTCACTACTACAAGCGGGCATCACTGAGAAAGAACATCAAAGAAAAGCCAACCTCCTTGTATTTCTGCAGCATGGATGAGCTAACCTAAAGGATCAGGTGGCCAAGTCACGCACAGGAATCGAGGATCTTACCCAGTATCAAACTTGACTGATAATCATAAGATTCAAGTAGCTAAGGGCCACGGGCACAGCGAAGTGAGCTCTGAAACGCCAGCTACAGCCCTGCAGGTCCTTGCTCTTGGTGTTGGTGGGACCCGCTGTCTCAGAGCAACGGGTCAGTTCCCCAGGCGAAGTACGGCTTTCCCTCCTGGCAGGGAGCATTTCAAGTAATAAACTATCTCTAAATACTATCTAGAAAGTTACTTCTGTGACATCTTCTAGGGAGCCGTGTTCCATTAATCCACAGATTCTAGGTCCGTTTACCCCAAGTGTTCTAAATCAGGACATCTTACTAAATCGTCCCACCGATAAGAATTCCCCTCCCATAAAAACCAATGCTAATGGTTATTAGCATTTTTACCTGGATATCATACCTCATCACTTGTCTTCTCTCTTCCCTGGGCACTGACAAAGATACTTTGACCAAACTCCAGTCAGTCTCTTCTGAGCTCTTTTTCTACTAGGCCTCAACTTCTGGACGTCTGTATTTGTCTCTGAATTGTTCGATTTTAGCAAGACTCCTGAGAAGTCAGTTTAACCAGGATACCCCCACCCCCCGTCTGCCATATCTGATCACTCTTGACATCTAATCGGACTCCTCATCCCCTGCCACCCCCAGTGATGACCGATCACCTTGGCCTGCTTTCAGCCCGAATCCTGTCAGGCCGTTTGACCCAGAATATCCCCTGACTCTTGGATGTTTCCTCTGAGTAATTTTCCCTCCACTGACCCCACCTGCTTCTTGGCTGTAAATTTCTGCTTTTCCTTGTGTTTGGACTTGAGCTTGGTCACTCTCCCCCGCTGCAAACCCCATTGAGGTCGCCCACTGAATAAAGTCTGCCTGCTGTCTTTCCTAAGTGTCAAGAATGATTTTTTAATGGCAAGCACTTGCATCTCCTCATAAAGGGGGAGAAACAGATCATAGGCCATATTCTTCCTCCTGGTAGCAGATTAGAAATAGCAGTGACAATTACTATGGAAATATAGTTAATAATCACCCAATACTTAGAGTTTTAACCTTAAACAAATGTAAACAAGGTATGTGGCAATTCTCAGCAATTAGTACAAGAGTATTGACATGAGAACTTTGAAAAGCCCATGAACACAAGTGTGAAATCCCATGACAGATCAGTAAACAACACCTCCCCCCGAAAAAAAAAACTAAGCACGTGGCTTTCATAGGACCACCACAGTGAAAGCGCCCTTAGCCTATGCATTATATGTTATTTTAATATGCTGTCCTCCAAATTTTGTTTAAATTAAATGTTTACTAAATTGTATCAGTTGTGTGGGCTCTGTTTTTGTCAAGAAGTCCTCTCATTGTCATTGATATGGCTCACATTTAATGACTCCCTTCTGGGACAGTTCCACTGAACCAGATGATTTACCAGAACATTTGCGGTGTCAGGATTTCCACACCCCAACTTGTTTTTTAAAAATGATGCTCTGTTGCTGCTGGAGTATAGTGCACATGATGCACTCCTCATTTTTTATAAAGGTCTCCCAGGCACCTTAGGCAGCAACGGAAGCAGGCACGGTCTTTGCCCCCCAGGGAATTACCGTTCAAAGGGGTCAACAAACTGAGAGATCAGCAGAGTGACTGTGAACACTCTGACGCCATGAAGCTGACAGGTAGCACTGCACGAAGGATGTCTGTCCGTGAATAATGGAGACCTAAGTCTCAGCTCTGCCACCAGCTCTCTGCCGGACCCCAGCATGCCACCTCCTATTTCTGGGTCTCAGTTCTATCTGTGAAAAAAAATAACATTTGGGTTAGATGGTACAGAAGCCCCTTCAAGGTCTAAGTTCATGGAGGAAATACATATAATAAACAGAAGAGAATTAGCAGTCTTGCTGCTGGTACTATGGAACATGTCATTGAGTCCCAAGAACTAAGCAGTGCAGTGTGCATTTTGTTTGGAAAAGCTGAATGGGTCACTGCATGGAGAAAGGATTGGAAGTGTCTTGGCTCTAGCGCTTCTAGGAAAATAATATGATTGTGGCTCACATTTGGGATTCCAGTTACGTGAATGACATGAACCCTGGCCTTGGACTGGTACTCCACAGGCTGTTTAGGTGAAATGTCTTAATAAATTTATACCTCAGGTTAAGTTGCATACAAAAATGGCTTGTCTGTAGAACAAGCAAACATCATTCGAATTCAAAAAGGGACACTCAAAAGTCTGAGAGAACACGTGCAATCGTGGCTCCCACCCAAGGCTCTCCCACGAGAAGCGGAACTGCTTTTGTGGACACAGGAAGGTCCACTGTTAGCGTGTCCCGTGTGGTGTGGCGTACTGCAGACCAGGGATCTGCATGCGCCGATCACAGGGGGCTTTTCCCCAACCCTGACCAGAGGGAAAGAGATTATTATGCCCAGTGAAAGAAGCCTGACACAGAAAGACAAGTGCTGTGTGATCTCTCTTATGTCAGAATCTAAAAATGTCGAACTCATAGAACCAGAGAGGAGAATGGCAGTGGCCGGGGTTAGGAGCGGGGAAATGAGATCTTGGTCGAAGTGTACAAAATTCCAGTTATGAGATGAATAAGTTCTGGAGATTTCACGTAAGGCATGCTGACTATGATTAAATACTAAATCGTATACTTGAAATTTGCTAAGAGAATAGATCTCAAGAGTTCTTACCACACACATGCCCGGAAAAAAAAAGGTAACTATTTCAGGTGATAGATGTGTGAATTAACTTGATGGGGGCAATCACCTCATAATAGATACACATAGCAAGCCATCACATTTTACACCCTAAATATTAATATATAATTTTTATTTGTCAATTATGCCTCAATAAAATTGGGGTAAGCAGAGGAATTATTACTGAGGAGTTAAAGCTTCAGTCTGGCGAAGCCCAAGCTGACTGCCGAAGTTATGTAATTTTTTTTTCTGAGCCTTCCATAACTCTAAAAATAGAGGAGGAAAAATCCAGTTTGAGTCTTTTTTTTAAACACCTCATAATGGCAGACATTTGAATTTCTTAACTGGAGCACAAGAGAGAAAAATAAAACGAGATGGGTAGAGATTTAAATTCCATTCTTTTTTTCTATTGTGTGAGACTACAGCATCAACAACTGGCAATTGAGAGAAGAGATACATCATTATGCTTATTTATAGCATTAACTACTTTACATTCATCCACACGGTGGAACTGTAAAAAAAAATTATAAAGGGAGTGTGTGGTTCTTTCATTAGCTTGTCTGTAATGCCGGATTGGTCCATAAATTAATGTGTATAAGAGGATGGAAAAAAAAAATAGAACTCAAAGCTCTGCCATCGTAATTACAGCTCTTTAAATATCAAAAGACACAAAGAAAGATTCCTTTTGAAAAGCCTACAGACTCTCTTGGCAAGACACTATTAATTACTTGCATAAATCTGCAGTGTGTACACCCAGAGCTATGGGTGACATTATTACATTACCCAAGCTCTTAATAGTCCCCCTCGGTCTCCACATGTGTTTGTTTAAATTCTTGTTTACCAAGCAATTCCTCTGTAAACTTCGGCTTCCTGTTCAGAGGGAATGAGGCCAGCTCTGGGACAACAGGTAGCTTGGAGTCCCTCATCACAGTCTATAACTCACACAATTCAATTAGAGAAACTGTATCAGGCGAATTATTAAATTAGACTGGAGATTGCCATGAGCAGTAATAATATCATGATCTTATTTAAAAACAAGACATGTAGCTGCCATAAACAAACTGTTTATAAAGAAACCACATGGGCAAACAGAAAACACGAAGTGGGCCTCGGACCTAAATTAATAGTGAGAGCCCTGGAGAAAGGACATTAGTGAAGCAGCTATACCTTAGAAAATATTTGCCTCCAAATTTCTAGCTCTCATATACAAACCTCATTAACATTTCTCTTTTGAGCATCCATTGCATAAGAAAGTTTATAGAATTTAAATCTGGCCCTCAGCTCTATATTTTTGCAATAAATACAGACTCTAGGGAACATACTCCAAGCTGCTTTGGGGGAGATGGGGGGAGTGTGTTACTTGATAAAATGAAAACCTAAATTCAAAGCAGCAAATGTGTCCCCTGCTATAACCAAGTGCCAATTTTCAGCTTTAATTATGCATAAGAACCTTTTGCAAAAAAAAAAAAAAATTAAGGAAAATGGATTTATGACTAAGCTGAATTGGTCCACATCATTGACTTGGAGAGAGAGAAGCAAGAGAAGCAGACGGCATGTAAAAACGTAAATTACCTGAAGGACCTCATGCCGAGGAGGAAGTAGTAGAAGCTCGTCCTCCTGGAGAGCCTTGCGAAGCCAAGGTGGGAGGGGCAGGCTCCTCTCCAGTCAGACCCCGGTAATGACTGTGAGTGTTGAAGATCTGAGGAGTGTTGGCAGAGCTAACCCCACTCTCACAACCGTTCAACCTAACTCGACACCATTTAATAACACAAGTCGTTACATTCCTCCTAATCACCACAAGCCAATTAGTTACAAGACTTGGCCAACAGCCAATTCTGTTGATATCATGAAGTTTAATCCTGTAATAGAATGGAAAATCTACATTACATCTTCATAATCTTTGATGCTAGTAATCGCATAGATGAGTAAAGGAATATTTTATAGTTTGGAGGTACAGGGAAAAGGTGAGAGTTTCCAGGTATGTGCATCAATAGATGAATTCACGTGATCGTATTGACCCAATAGTACAGACTACAAGGTAAAAATGGCTGTAGTCTTCAGCAGATGTCTATATATTTGTTAAGAATGTGTTTACAGTATCCCAATACCTCCAGGTCCTGCCGCTATTTAGGAGGCAGGGAGAGAAAGAGGAAGAGGCAAGGAGGCCGAGATAGTCAGTGACATAGAAGGAGAACAAGAGACTGATGACGAAGGGCTCAGCAAGCAGGAGGAAAGGGTCGCCCAGTCAGATGCTGTTGGTAAGTTAAATCAGACGAGGTCTGAACCCGTGGTTGGAACTGGCAATGCAATAACACCACAAAAACAGTACGCTAAAAAATATTATAAACCTTAATTTCTTTTCTAAGGACAGCCAAAATTTCATACATGATGCTTCTTTTTTTAATTTTATTTACTGATTTGAGAGAGAGGAAGGGAGAAAGAAAAGCATCGATTTGTTGTTAAAAGATGCTTTGTTGAAAAGCATCTTTTAAGTAAGGTATATGAGGGGTAGTCCTACCCCTGCTGGCTGCCATTGACAATTAAACTTTAACATAGAAAAAGAATCTAGAGATTTTTCAACTTTAAATACCTCTATTATAAATGAGCACAGCAAGCTAAGTGAATTATTCAAGGTCACATAGTTAACTAACAGAATGAGACTGAAAACTCTTGACCTACCGTTGCTCTTTCTGTACATCACACTATGCCTTTGATTTCCTACTTCAAGGTGGATGATTAAAAATCCTAAATGCTACATAGCAATACTTCATATGGCTGACCTCTCTTACCTGAAGTCTGTTTAAAAGTTTGTAAAAGCTTTTCTAAGAAACATCTGTGGGACATTTTTTAAGCCATTAGAGGAGTTAACGTGTAAAAGACACAGGGATACTGACGTGGGAGTTCCCAGAATTTAATCTGAAAGTTCAATAATGCAAATAAGATTGTTTCAATTAAAACAGCTGCCATTGACTGCACAATTTTAAAGAATGCTCTACAAAGTTAGCGTTTCACTTATAAAATCACTTCATAACATTTTTCAGAAATTGTTAATTATCTTGCTTATTTAATTATTACTATTGCTTCCATTGTGCTAAAATGTAGGCTCCATGAGAGCAGGAATATTATATATCTTTCTAAACTCTGTATCTCAGTGCACATCATAGTCCCTAGAAATTAATAGAAAGCAAACTGCATTTGCGTGATGAATGAAAGTTTGCACTGGGCCTTGAAGAACCTAAGTTTGAGATTGGCGAGGGGTCTGGTCCCCAGACAGAGGGTGACTGAGAGAGAGCGGTGGGAAACATGGCTTGTAGGGTAGCGTCCCTGTGTTAGACAGGACTAGGGTCTTAAGCTCTGGGCAACTCCTACTAAATGCTATTCTTGCTTAATGTTAAAATGTAGCACAGCATTTTACAGAAGCAGCTGCAACTGATGAGCTTGACCTGAACACACCTGGATAAATTCAGCCAACTGCAAAGAAGAAATCAATATGTAATTAACCAAATAGCATAGCAATGTAGCAATGTCTAAGCCTCTTTGGGGGAGGTAGAACTTTGAAAACTATCCCCCTGCCTCCTTTACTTGTCACAAGTAAAAATAAACTTTTTCTTCCAACAAGACTTGTGTTCCTCTTTGGCTCAGACACTCTGAGCAGGAATCCGTTGTGTTCGATCACACTTGAGTGGCAGGTGAAGAGTTCTGGCCTCCATTCTGAAAGCTCAGGGGGCTATTGGTAGGAAGAGTAATAAACGTAACAAGACAGGAATTTCAGAAAGGACTTGAGAATGAGACAGGAAGCAGGAAGATTTATTAGAGTGTTTGGAACCGATTCTTTAAAATATGTCATCCATGTACTTGAGCTACAGCAGTGATCAAGATATTGCCCTCGAGGAAAGGACAGTCCAAGGGGGAGTCACATGCACACCCAGGACACTGCCGCACAGCGTTTAAGTAATAAATGGAGAGAACACTGAATGCAGAGAGTGCGAGAATGAGTTCTGAGCTCAGTTTTAGTTGCAAGTGACCTCTCCCCTGACTGCAGGAATGTGGGAAGAACTGATCGTGCGGAAGGCGGCCCAGGAGGAAGAAAGAGCACAATCCTGGAACAACAGCGCCCTGTCTCAGAAGGGGGAACGGATGCTCAGTGGGAACAGAAGAAAGGAAGGCAGTGATGGCCATTCGAACTACAGGAACATAGCAATCCGGTGAATGTGAACACAAGTCGGGAGAGCACAGAATGTTTCCAGAACCCATGACTCTCTCACAGGGACCGTCGCAGCCTGCACCTGCACCCCTACCCAGCCCAGAGGTAACCATTATTCTAACTTACATTACCAATAGATTAGTTTGGATTATTGAATAATTTCATATAAACAGAATCATTTCTCTGCCATCTTAAGTTTTGCTCAAAATGCATCCCAACAGCCAGAACTCAGAGCTCCTTAAATGTCTTTAAAGATCCCATCGTAGGGTCAGACTTTACAGTATGCTCAACAAAAGCAGCTTCGTACCCACAACATGCCATTTACTTTCTTGAAGTGTTTACAGATTTTAAACAAACACATGTTTCTAAAATCAAAAACACACTCCTGCCAATCTAAAAATTGGCTTAAAAAGGAGGATTAACCAATGTCACCCCTATAAATTTATAAAATTTTAAAAAGGAGGGACAGTATGGGTGTGGTTTTTTTATATTTTGTTCTCAAAAAACACAAAGAAATTTCATTTGACATATATATTTTATATGCCTACCAGTAATAACATTTATAGTTATAAACTTTGCTTTTATTACTAGCAGATATATCAAGATTTGCACATAGAATACAGCAAAGGTGGATTTAGATGTGAAGTTAAAAGTAATAGAAAACTAGTCAAGATGAGGCAGCGGGAGGTAAAAAAAACTTTGCTCATGTTTTATGAAAAATTTAGAAAAATAAGATTTTGTAATACCTAAGAGACAACCAATAAAGATCTTGTTTCTTCTCTCTGACTAATCTGGGAGCAGCAGAGAATGTCGTTCATTTTAACCAGCCTGAAAAAATGATCTTATAATATTGCCATCTGTTGGCATGTGACAGACACAGCATTCCAACGACACAGATAATGAAGCAAAAATACAGAAAATTGAAAGGACAGATGTGAAAAACTCACATGCTCATTTGGCTTAGCATTTCACATCTGTTCTCTCAGAGCCTTCCCAGCGACACGAATCTCATTCCTGGATTCAGTGTCCCGAAATGTTGTGCTTTGCAACAAGCAACACGCCTCTGACTTCCTGACGGTCCAGCACGTGCTGTGCTGTCTCATCGCTGCTGGGAGCCTTCTCTCCAAAACCGGTTTCTGCTATCAAGGGAGAATGCGTGGAAGTATATGTAGGTATATATTATGTCAAAGTTATTTAGCCATGCTTCTAAAAATGTGCCTCACTGGCATTTGAAGTCAACTGTGACCAGAAGTACACACCAAAAAATGTCATCAGTATGCGTTACATACCTTTCTAAGATCATTCACCTTTTTGATTGGCAGATTGTTGGAAAACACTGAGATTAGTAACCAAGTCCTTGGACAGTATATCCATACATTCATTTAAGTATCACATCTCCTTTTCATACTTTTAAAATTTTGGACTATATATCATCTATTCAAAAAAATTAGTTAAAAATGCAGTGGAGTAAATATTTAATTACTTCACCACACTGGAGCCGAACCTTTTCTGCGCACCTTCACCGTGGAAGCAATAAGATCAGTTGTTCGCAACATGGAGCCCACGGACCCCTCGGAGTCCTCAGCTGGATTCGCTTCTCCCTCCCAGTGCTTTCGAAATGTAAGTGACACGTCACATGTATAAGTTTAAGGTGGATAATGTGATGATTTGGTACCGTATATCTTATGAGATGACTCCAAAGTAAAGTTAGTTCACACACCCCTTGCCTCACAGTTATCGCTTTGTGTGTGATGAGGACATTTCAGATCTACTTCCTTGGCAACTTTAACGTACACAACACTGCATTGTTAACCAGTGTCAGTAATTCTGCACATTGGGTCCCCAGCTTGTCATCTTACAGCTGGACGTTCGTGCCCTTTCTCAGCATCTCCTACTTCCCCCGGCCCCCAGCCCCCGGCAACACCATTCTACTCTGTTTCTATAGTTTGCAATTTTTAGATTCCATGTATAAATGCAATCATACAGTATTTGTCATCCTCTGACATTATTTTGTAATAATTTTTTCTAATTCAAAATACTTTTGTAATTTTTATAATTTATATATTTCATATACAATTTATAGTTATAATGTCACAGTAATAACTATTATTTCACTTTGCATAATGCCTCCAAGTTCTATCCATGTTGTCACAAGTGGCAGGATTTTTTCTTTTTTATAGGTGAATATTATTCTACTTCATATATATACATATTTGCCACACCTTCTTAGTCCATTCATTCATTGACTGTCACTTAGCTGAACCTGACCTTGGCTGTTCTGAATAACACTACAGTTAACATGTAGATGCACAAAACTCTAGAAGACAGTGATTTCATTTTTTTGGATATATACTCAGAAATGAGATTGCTGGACAATATGGTAATTCTATTTTTAATTTTTTGAGGAACCTCCATACTGTTTTCCATAGTAAGTGAACCAGTTCACATTCCCACCAACAGTGCACCAGGGTTCCCTTTTCTCCACAGCCTTGCTCAGCTGTATTCTTAATAGAATGGGGATTCCCAGCAGAATATTTAAATCTTGTGTCTCCATTAAACTCATAATCTTTTTAAAAGTAATAAAAACATAGTTTCAGTCACATAAATAACAACCTTATTCATATCGCTTTTTCCTTTTATGAACCAGTTTTTCTTTCTTTGTTGTTGTTTTTCTTCTCATTTACTGTTGGCAAGACTTTTTAATCTCATGACATCAGTGAGTTACAGTTTTTCTTTTAACAGGGTCTGTCCATTACTAAAATTTGAGAATACCGGTAAAATGCCTGCCAGAGCATTTGTTTTTATAAATGTGTTGGCACCAAGTTGCTCTGCATCGAAGATTAATGTAAAAGCAACAGAAGTGAACTTCAGATGGAAGTCCTGCCTTTCAGCCAAATGACGTCAGGGCTGCAAGACAGCAGCGTGACCACAGTGGACAGGGAGAGGAGGCAGGAGAACTGAGCTACCACAGGGCACGTGGCAGAAGACTGTGCTGGCCTCAGAAGCTCTTGCTCTTCGGTCCTCGGCGCCATGGTCCCGTGGTGATGAATGAAGCAGCAACATCTCCCATATATTATCCAACATATACTTAATTTCAGCTTATGAAAATTTAGCAACATTTAAGAAAAATCATTTACATCCATCACAGGGATCTGAGAATCCTCTCTCCCCATCTGACTCCCCATGAAGGGTTAAGGACATTGCTTAAGCTTGAGAAAAACTTATGTCAATGTTATGGTCACAACTTTGGGGCATACCAGCCTGGGTTCCCCCAGGCTCTGGCTCTTACTAGCTGTCTGATATCAACTAAGTTACTCAATGCCTCTAAACCTGTCGCTTCACTTGTAACACGGAAATAGTAACAAATGACTTCACAGCTTGTCAGGAGGCTGAAACGCTAGCTCATTTGTTTATATCACGTGCTCATAAAAGACACAGCACAAAGCCTGGCCCAGAGCAAGGTCTCAACATGTGTTCATTATTTTGTTAGTATCTATTTCTCACAATAAAGCTTCAAAGTAGAAATTATTGAGCCCATTTTACAGGTGAGGAAACTGAGTCTCAGAAGTTTCTAGTAACAGCAAGGAAGTATGACAGCTGCAATGTAAAGCCAGGACTGGCAGGCTCTCACACCTGTAATCTTCCTGCTACACCACGCCAGCCCTCAGGAGGTCGCTGAAGCTACAGACCTGCCTGGCCACTGGCCAGCACCACCAGCTAGAGCTTCTTTTGCTTTATTACAAGAATCTGGGCCAGCACTTCTGACTGGGGCAATCAAAGGTTACCAGGACAAGCAAAGCACCAGTGATAACCTTAGCAAGTACAGCTTCGCTGGGCAAGGCCAAAGTCAACTGTTTTCTGATGAGATACAAGCTCTCTGCTCCGCTCCCTCCTCAGCCTCCCTGGGCTACGAGAAGCCTGAGCAGAAAGGTGACAGTATGCTTTCTCCTGTCAACTTAGAGGGGGTTAAGATAAACAGGCATGAACGTTCAATATATGTTTCCTTTCTCCTGCCAGAGAATATTCCTGGCTTTCTGTTACAAGGAGAGGATTTGTTGTTTTCATTGCCAGAGTAAAAATAAATAGGTACGGGTTGTTTTTGTTTCTGAAGAACCCTCTTCTATACCTTGATGTGCCCTCAACAATCAACAGGGGAAACAAATGGAGGGGAGAACTGGCTGGATAACGATTGTGGGTTCTCATCTCAACACTGCGCTGCCTCCTCTACACAACAGGGAAATAAAATTCTCTAGGTGATGCACTGTGACGAGTCTGCAGTAACTGTCAGTCCTTTTTATTTCTTGTCATTAAATGTGCTCTGCCTCAGTATAATATGTAATGATTGTCCATGAAATGGGTGCCTTTAGAGTGACTGACTTTCAGTGAAGGAGCAGGAACAGAGAGCTACAGTGTGGCGTCATTACGGCAGCGATGAGGGGAAGGAGGCAGTGTTCCTGAAACCCTAACGGCGGCCTATGGAAAGGCCTTGACCATTACTCGTGACAGGGACTCTACAGCCATTTTTTTGAAAAACAAATGCTTGCAACATTATCCTTTGTCTTTGTCCAGTTTCTGCACAATCCCTATTGGTGGCATGAGTCACACTGTGGACCGGGAGGCCTACACCGTAAACACTCATCTTCATTGCCGCTGACACATGAAGACGCTGAGGCACATCAGGGCGATGCGGCCTGTGCGTGAGCCCTTGCTCTGGCAGTACCCTACTCTCACCCACAGAGTCAGGTTCCACTTCCTAGAAGGCAAGTCCCAGTCCTGTAACACATTCGATCAGACTTACGTCAGCCTGTGTCATGCCAGGTGGTGGGAAAGGCCTGTGCACGATACAAGTCCCAAGGCACTTACAGTCCATTGAACTGGCCTCTGCAGTAGAGAGTAGTGCCCATAACAATCAAAGTGAGTATGAGGCTCTGTAGGAGCCTGTAAAAGGGGTTCTTAAGAGGACCAAGGGAAGGCTTCCCCAAAGAAGTGCCATTGACACTGAGACCTGAGTGTTGAATACGAGATATCCAGGTGAAGAGACAGCGGGTCAACAGGAAGTGTGTCTCTAGCAAAAAGACATCATATACAAAAGCACAAAGGCCAGCAAGACAGCATGGAGCTTTTGACAAACAGTATGTGATTCCGGATGCTTGAGGAGAGAAGCCAGAAGGAAGAAGAAAGTGAGGCCTGAGAACCAAGAAGATGGCAAATAAAAAAGCATGATGTGGAGAGCATTATGCTAAGTGAAGTAAGCCAGGCAGTGAGGGACAAATACCATATGATCTCACCTTTAACTGGATCATAATCAACAAAAGCAGAATGCAAGCCAAACATAACCAGAGACATTGAAATTAAGAACAGTCTAACAATAGCCGGGGGGGTGGGGGTGGGGAGGGGACAATGGGGAGAAGGGTTTTCAGGAATCACTGTAGAGGACACATGGACAGGACTAAGGGGGAAGGGGGAGGCTGGGGGCGGAGGTGGGGCTGGGGGGAGGGGAGGGGAGAGGATGCAAATAACTGTAATTGAACAACAATAAAGTAATATTAAAAAAAAAGCATGATGCCTTGGCATTCTAATTAAGGAGCTTGGTCTTTGGTCTAAGGGTGATGGGAAATGAAAGGTTTTAACAATGGGAGTCATTTAGAATGGAAGGGCAGATAAAGCGCTTCCCAGATAAGGTCAAGTTAAAGGAGTTCATCCTCACCAAGCTCTTATTATATGAAATGTTAAAAGGACTTACCTAAGAAATAGAAGAAAATAAAAAATACGAACAGCGAAATGACAACAAACACAACTATCAACAACCAAACCTAAAACAAAACAAAACAAAAAAAAAGAAAACAAAGTAGCTCTGGCCAGGTAGCACAACTGGTTGGAGCATCATCCTGATACACCAAGGTTGCAGGTTTGATCCCCGGTCAGAGCACATACAAGAATCAACCAATGAATGCATCAGTAAGTGGAACAACAATTCGATGGTTCTCTCTCTAAAATCAATTAATAAAAAAAAAATATTAAAAAAAAAACAAAGTAATCAAACAACTAGAACAGGAACAGAATCACAGAAATGGAGATCATATGGAGAGTTATTAGCAGGGAAAGGGGAGAATGGGGAAGAGGTACAGGGAACAAGAAGCATAAGTGGAGGTACAAAGCAGACAGGGGGAGGTTAGGAATAGTATGGGAAACAGAGAAGCCAAAGAACTTACGTGTACGACCCATGGACATGAACCAAGGTGGGGGCATGATGGTGGGAGGGGGTGCAGGGCAGTGGGGGAGAAAAGGGAGAAAAATGGGACAACTGTAATAGCATAATCATGAAAATATATTTAAAAAAATAAAATATATAAAATCATAAAAAAGAATGAGAGTCATATAAGCAAGCTACCAACTTAGAAATATCATTCTGCAAATAAGAAGAACAGAGTAGAACAGAACAGAAGTGAAGTGCAGTTGAAAACTAGCACCTACTGCAGTTAGGCAACAAGTGCGAAATCTGTGTGAACACCAAAAGTGGTCTGTGTTCAAGGCCTTAGCACAGTGATGGATACATAGGAAATGCTCCATAAATGATACATATTACTAATAACACTAACAATAGTGTGATGGCAAAAAAGAATGGATTGTGATATTTTGAGGACGAGGAGGATATGTACCATTCATCACCGTTTAGCTGCAGACGATGTGAACGCAGCAGGAGAGCAAGGACGGCTGGGCTGCCTCACCTGGGCGACCGAGCGCTGGGTGTGCGAGTTGCCATGATGAGGGCCTGACAAAAGAAACGGGTTTGAGCCCTGGCTGGTGTAGCTCAGTGGACTGAGTGCGGGCTGGGAACCAAGCAGTCCCGGTTCGATTCCCAGTCAGGGCACATGCCTGGGTTGTGGGCCAGGTCTCCGTGAGGGCCATGTGAGAGGCAACCATACATTGCTGTTTCTCTCCCTCTCTGTCTCCCTCCCTTCCCCTCTCTCTCTAAAAATAAAAATAAAAAAAAAAAAGAAACGGGTTTGAGGGTGATAGAAGAAGTTGGATGTATTGGGGGCCATTTCAGCTGGAGTGGGCTGTGAACATTTCTCAGTTGATTTTCCCTGCCCCCTCTCCTTTTTAAAACTCACATTTTAACCATCTTAAGCCGTACAGTGCAATGGCTTTCAGCACATTCACAATGCTGTGTAACCATCACCGCTGTCTAATTCCAGAGCATTTTCATTATCCCAACACAGAAGCCCCATATCCATTAAAGAGTCACTCCCTATTATGCCTTCCCTCAGCCCCTGGCAACTTTAATCTGCTTTCTGTGTCTATGGACTTTGCTTTTTCTGAATATTGTACATAAATAAAATCACATGCAATATGTGATCTTTTGTGCCCGGCATACACAAAGGTTCATATCATCATTACTCATAATAGGCAATAAATGGAAACAACCAAATGTCCATCAACTGATGAATGGACAAACTGTGGTATATCCATACAATGAAATGTTATAGAGCCATGAAAAGGAATGAAATACTGGCCCATGCTGCAACATAGGTGAACACTGAAAACATTATGCTAAATGAAAGAAGCCAGACACAAAAGGCAACATTTTGCATATTTCCATTTATGTGAAATCTCCGAAATAGCCAAATCTTTAGAGACAGAAAGCAGTTTTGTGGTTGCCAGGGACCGTGGGGAGGGAGGAATGGGGAGTGACTGCTTAATATGTACAGGGGTGCCATTTGCAGTGATGAAAACATTTTGGAACTAGATAGTAGTGATAGGACATTGTAAATGTACTTAATGTCACTTTAAAATGGTAAATTGATGTTATACATATTTTACCACAATTTTTTTGAAAAAAGGAAGGAATGAAGTACTGATACATCCTCTTTGTCTGTTGAAGAGCAGCATTACCACCTTCAAAGGGAGGAGGAGCACTCTCGTGGCTAATACAAGCTCTGGAGTCCAACCGCCTGCGTTTGAATGACGGCTCCTCCTCTTAGCGCATATGTGACTTTGCACAAGGTGCTTCACCTTTCAAATTCAATCTTCATTTACATAATGGTGATAGTAATAGTACCTGTACAGGGAGTTACTGCAAAGAGCATGAGAAATAATATCAGTAATATGGTTAAGCACAGTGGCTGCCACAAGAAATATGTTTAATAATGTCAACTATTCTTTAAATTTTATTATTATTATTATTATTATTATTATTATTATTATTCCAAAGTAAGCAGTCCATAAGATGGGAATATATAGGACAGACCAGCAGGGTCCTTCTTGGGTATTTTTTAAATGCAGCTGAAGAGAAATGCCTCTTTCCTTTCCTGGTGTGATGCTCTGAGACAGGAATCTAAGAGCTGCCAGCAATTATATTGAAAAGTTCAGGAAATGCTTGGCTGGAATAAAGCCCATGTAGCAAGAGAAGCCAGGAGAAGGGATTGGGGCAGGTCCAATGCCCTGGAGTCCCTGATTCCAGGTGCCCAGGACTTTGTCACATAATCAAATAAATTCCCCATTTTGGCATAAGCAAGTTCAAATGTTAATTTCTGTTCAATATGGCTTTGCAAACAAAGAGTGCTGAACAATGCAGCTGTTGACTAGAGGGACCGGCAGGGCACTGGAGAAGAATTATTCAGCAAGCAGCCTGCTGGATACGAGCTTCAAAAATGGAATCCGGGATAGAAATATCAGTTTAGGCATCATTAGCTTAAAATGTGACTACTTCATGAGAGTAGATGAGATCATCTGGAGGAAAGGCATAGACTGAAGAGATAAGATGGCATAAAGTTAAACTTCGGGGAACAGAAATATTTAATGGACAGACAGAAAGACAAGCCAGGAAAGAAGGAAGAAACCCAGACAGTGTCATTTTCCAGAAGACAAAGGAAGAAAAAACTTGGAAAGGAAGAGGTCAATAGTTAAATACCACAGAGAAATCAAGTAAGGGCAGGACTGCAAACTGTCCTTTGCCTTTGCCACAATTAGACTCTATGGGTTTCCTGAGTACAAGCAGTTTCCAAGACAGATGCCCGGAGGTAGATGGCAAAGAAGCTGACCCAGAGAATGAAAACAACATGGTCTCGCAGCTATTGTTTTGATTCTAAAACCAGTTATGCAACTTTGGGCGAACTTCTTAACATCACTGGGCCTCAGTCTCTGTACCTATGAAAACACAAAAGAGAGGATGTAATTTAAGGGACAGGCACTCCACCCTTCACAGGGGTTTAGATAAGTATTAAGATAACTGACAGGGGTAGGAAATCCAACCAGGCACTGCTCAGTAATGCCCCGAGACTTCCTAAAATCTTCTTTGCATAAGTCCATTGAGACTGCCTTAAAAAAAAATGGTGCCCTGGCTGGTGTGGCTCGATTGGTTGGGTATTGTCCCACAGAGCAAAAGGCTGCCAGTTCGACTTCCGGTCAGGGCACATCCTGGGTTGCAAGTTTGGTCCCCGGAGAGGCAACCAGTCAATGTTTCTCACATAGATATTTCTCTCCTTCTTTTCTTCCTCCCTCCCCCTCTCTCTAAACATAAGTAAGTAAAATCTTTTTAAAAAAATGGTGACAACGACTTTGGTATCTGCGGTCAGTTTTGGAAACTGAAGCCACTCTGCATTACAAATCCCTAAACCCCTAAAAGGAAGCAGTGGGTGCTGTGGCATGGGCCACCAAGATGCCCTCCTTAAGCCTGAAACACCGACATTCCCCTGCTGAAGGCTCTGGGGCAGGTGGCACTCAGCTCTCTCCGGACTCAGGAACTGCCCTTGGTCAGAGAGAATCCTGTGGCTGAGGCCACACCCTTCCCTGGGCAGACTGCTTCCCAGGACTGGCAAGTGTGGCTATAAAGGCCAAAGGGCTGTCCCAGTGCCAGAGAGCCAAGAACTGGGGGGGATCCTGGGCTCAGCGCCCTAGGCCCCTGCCTGCTGTCTTCACCCCCCACAGGGACTGGTCCTGCGGGTCCCCCCAGGAAATCTCCTACACCCAAATCTTCACCCCAGAGTCTGTTTCCCAGGAAATCCCAACTAGGTTTATCTCAAATGAGAAGGAAATGCAGGCAAACAGGAGTCAGGAATGAGTCAGCCCCTACTCTGCCCCAAGCATTTAGGAAACACAAGAAGCACTTCTAAGTGGTATCTTTCAAGTGCACCCTGGACCATTCTCTGGAGACTTAAAACTGGAACACCCAGCAACTCTTTGGAGAATCTAATACAAAATGTGTAAGGGTGAAGGTGGTCAAAAGGGTACAAACTTCCAATCAGAAAATAAAAGCCCAAGGGTGTAGCGTACAGCATGCCAACTACACCTGAACTTGTCTAAGATAGCTCTCCTCACAAGAGAAAAAATGTGCAGCTGTGTGTGGTGCGGGATCTTAAGTAGACTTACTGTTACTGTGGTGATCATTCCACAGTATATACTGTGTCTCGAATCATTATATTGTATACTCGAATCTAATACAATGTTAAGATTTTATTTTTAGAGAGAGGAGAAGGGAGGGAGAAAGAGAGGGAGAAACAGCAATGTATGGTTGCCTCTCACATGGCCCTCACTGGGGACCTCACTGGGGACCTGGACTGCAACCCAGGCATGTGCCCTGACTGGGAATTGAACCGGCAACCCTTTGGTTCCCAGCCTGCGCTCAATCCACTGAACTACACCAGCCGGGGCTCTAATACAATGTTTTATGTCAAGTATGTCTCAATGAAAAAAAGAATCTGGAAAGAGAAAGAGAGAGTCTGCCCCCACCTGGCCCTGGAGGGAGCCACAAATCTGCAGAGTTAAGAGTGGCCCTGGTGGTAACAGCAGTCATTTAATGGTCACCAAGAAAAAGAGAGCCCCCCAGGGGCCTGCCAGGGAAAGAGCAGGTGAGGGCTGTGGCGTAAGGGAGCCTGGCCGCCACGGTGCCCGCCCACGGGCAGCACGCTGGGCGGTTTGCGTGCACACGCGTGCCCAGGGCCGTCTGTGGCAAATGAGAAGCGCGACCACATGTAGCACGGAGTGAATGCGAACTTCACAGAGCCGAGACCACTTGCTTCTATTTAAAGGTTCTTTGAAAACAGAAATCATTCTATAGATGTTATCCTAAATAGTTGAAAAATAATATACTTTTTTACTTCAGTTGCTGGGGGAAAAAATAGCAAACTTTCGAAAGTCCTCTTTCCCCATCTCTCATTCTTCTCCCCCACCGCCTTGCTCCTCAAGATTCCTCCTCTTAAACCCAATCCGCTTCCCAATCTGTTTTGCTCCTTCACCCTTTCTGTATTTCTTTTATTCTTGCCAGGGGCTCACCAACCTCTCAAATATACCTCCCCACACCCTCTCGAGCTTCTTCACTCTCCGTGTGTGTGAGTGTGTGTATGTTCTGGGAGAAAAACGCTTTACGTGGCACCCCAATGCACAGGACACGGGGCTCTGGCCTTTCACTGCCGCGTGACACAGGCACCTTCCGCACGGAACCTTTCGTTCCTCTCAAGCGAGATGGGCTGCGTTTAAAGACTCTCCTCTGTTTCAAAATTTCATCCTCCCTACCTCTTGGGTGTTACATTACCGTGCCCTCTATGAAACGTTGATGACAAACGTAAGGTGTTTTTAACATACTTGGCTAAATAAAATGTTTGCAACACTGTATCAGCCCTCAAAACGTTCTTTAAATTTTGCAAGTTCACGAATCAGAAAATCTGGGAATCATAGCAAGACAATATGCACACCTGAAACTAATATAATGTTATATACTTCAATGATGTTTTTTAAAAGAAATATTCAGAGAAAGAATACAAAGCGGGAAGATTTTGCGACAATCAGTCCTCAAACGGTTGACCGCTGTTACTCTTGGAAGAATTTGAGGAGCATTAAAAAGAACAGAAAGGAGCAAAGGGGTTTAGAACGGTCCCAGTCATGATGTGAGGGCTCCCTGCATACATTTGCATATATTATCGTCTGTAGATGTTAACACTTCCACGTTACTGATGATGAAACTGAGGTTCAGAGAGCCCCCAACTGGGGGTGGCGTGGAGCCCTCGCAGCAGTGCAGACAAAACAGACCTGATCAGTGGCTTGTTTTTCCAAACAGTGGAACTGATGGTTAGGTCCTAAGACATAATGTATAGGATCCCCGAACAGAGTAGGAAGAAAACCTGCCCAATATGCCCTCTAAGGACATTCTTCTGAGAAAGAACCCAGTGGAGCAGCCTTAGATATGGAGCCAAACAAATAAAGAATCATTATCCTTAACTCAGGAAATCACCAGCCTCGCATGTGTGCACACCTCCGTACAGAGGGCCAGAGGGACATTGAATCCCCTGCTCGCCGAGCATTCCTGCCGCATCTCAACCTCAGAACCTTGCTTCGAGTTATCGAGAGCTTTTTTCTCTTTCTCTCTTTTTAACTGAGCTAACTCTACCACCACATCCTGACAGTATAATTAACACTAGCCTGGGGAGAGGAATTGTTCTGCATTTAAAAATAAGTATTATAGACAGATACTTTTAGATCTTCTTGCATGGCTGAGAAAGAATCAGTACACTGAGCATGAAGTCAAGAGAAGTCAAAGAACAAAGAAAAAGGAACGCTAATGAATTCTCAGATGTGCTGGAAATCTGTTAAGTCCTGGGTTTGACATTAGATGTGGAGTTAAGTGATTTTTAATTTTTTTAAATTGTAATTTTAAATTGAATATAATCCAAGAATGCTGTCTGTCATTTCACAAAACCTCACTAATGGTTGCACACGAGGAACATATTAACTCCTACCCAACGGATTCCCTGTGGAATCAATCATCTAAGAGTTTGGGACAAAGGTGATCTTCGATGAATTATGCACCTATTTTCCTGCATGTATTTCAAACTGAGCTGTTTATGTTTGTCATTGGGGCCACATTGCAAGGTCATAAGGTTTGGGGAAGTAGGAAGGAACTTCATGTAGTCGGATACATTTGTTTAAAGGGCAAAGAAATAGGCATGTCGCAGTCCAACAACTAGACAGACTCAGGATGAAAATGCAGGTGCTGTGGGTCCTGGTCTGGGATCCATTCTGTGTCACCATCACTAGACAGTTCTGGGACTTAAGGGCGCCTTTGAGACAAACTATCGCAATCTGTCATCTTGTTGGCTGTCCTGTCACGCATAGTAGTGTTAAAATGCCCTCCTTCACAAGTCAGCCACTTCCTAATTGCATACAATGACATCCCCCCCCAAAATAATTATCTAGGAAAGCAAGAAAAAGTGAAGGAAGTATTTTCTGAATTAATATTCTAAAATCTTACTGAATTTATATGAAATCAGTCTACCAGCTGTTAGTCACAAAATAAGATAGAATATAGGAAAATGCTTGGTCAACTCTCCAGAACACCTCTAATAGTATATATATATTATTATTATCATCATTACTACTAATCCTTCCATTATCATATTTGAACTTGATGTTGAAACATACAATAAAACACTGATTCAGACTAACTGGGAGACAACAGTCTAAATCATACACTGTGTTATTAAAAGGCAGTGTTATTATTGGGAAGTCCAAAGTCTAACTTGAACCTACAGCCCACAGAGCGCAACCAAGTACAGACTTTTCTCCCATTCTACTTCAAGACAGGAAATATTTTTACTTAAAATTATATATTTACATGCTATAATTAATGTGCTAGATTCCTTAAAAAGAAAGTATCTTGTTAATTATTATAAACATATCTGTATATTAAAACTTTATTAATCCAGGCTTCCAATAATTCAGAGTTCAAGCTCATTTTCTTTATGCCAAAATGAAATAAGCCTTTCTTCCCAGACAATGTAAAGGTATATTTCAGTAGGGCACAAGTTGAATTAATGAAATTTAAAGATACGGATTCTGGAAAGAGATTTCATTTGAAAGGCTTTCAAAAGCCTACGTTGCTGCCATCTGGTGGTCAATTGTGGTTCCAAACAATCATTTTAAAATTAAAACTGTGAACAGCAGCATAGACTAGACTCAAGGAGAATGCACAGTTCTTGTCTGTACCCTGACTTTTCAGTCTAACCCAAACCTAAAGCACAAATCAATCACCCACTTTCTACCCTTCTCACATAAATACATAGGAGGATTCTTTGTAACTACTGTTCTTATAGGAGTTTTGCCTCTTGAAAGGCAAAATAGTCCTTGGTATTTTCCCAAGAATATAAGAAATCCACACTCAAATGTGAAAAATGAGAAACATCCAGTGAGTTCAACCTACACTTTTAAACTACGTCCTTAAAGGGGAAGGTTCTCAGCCCAAAAATCTTTCTCCCAGTGAGCCCGTTAAGAGAGGCATTCTGATTCTGCTAATTCTCCACCTGTCGGAGAACTCGAAACAGAAGGGGGTGTCATCTGGACAGCCGGCTGCTACCCCCTGCCATGCCCTAACAGAGGTAATTTGCTGCCCAGGAGCTAATATTGACTCATCAAAAATTGTTTCATACACTCTGGTTTCCCAAAGGACACGACTTAGGTGTTGAGCCTCAAGTGTTATTTCTGCGTGAAGACGTCGTGGTAGCAGGAAACCAGTACGAGAGGTTTTACCTTATTGGTGCAGCTCTCTCCGGTGGCTGCATAACCCCATCCAGGACAGGCAGGCCAGACTTATGCCTCCAAACCTGCAAATCAATAACGTTCATTAAGTGTCATACATATGAGTATGCCTGCGTGGATCACAGTGCGAGGTGATAGATACCGGTCAAATGAATAAACTAAAGACATTGTCCTTATTTTTAAGTAACATAATGTCTACCTGGGAGAACTGAATAGGAACAAGGGAAACACTAGGAAATTGCATGAGTATAATGCAGAGAGGGTACATGATTCTTTGCGATGTAGACAAGGGAGAGATCGGAGTACCCTAACACGTTTCTAATCTTTGAGTGTCTCTCACCCACGGTTAGCGTGATTATCCGGCACTCAGAATACTTCTGTCTGCCATGAAGTTCATCCCCAGTCTATATCTGTCCCACCCTCCGAAAGTTTAATAGCTAAATCACTTAAAGAATCTTTTATTAGTCACCAATTACTATGTAGATGGAGCCTCTGAAAAATCCAGGCAAATAATCTTGTTCTAGGGGCATATAAACAGAAATTGGTTTATAAATTTCAGTTAATAAGGTTGAAAACAAACTAGAGAGAGATTAATGTACAATTCAAGTTTGTCATAATCAACCCCTAGATGTGAGAGTCTAGACAGGGAACAATAAAGATGAACAATCTTATCAGGATTATGAGGCAGCAAATTATTGAAAAAGATATCTTTGATTCATTATAGTGAACAGAGGAGCTATTCCAGATCTATACAAACTGATATGGGTCAAATTCCAGAAGGGACAGAGACAGCCCATTGCGAATCACCAAAAGGATGTGTATCTTGGTACCTCAAAAATTGTTTGAAAACGCAACAAAGAAATTACTTTTGTCTATCTTGAAAAGAAGAAGATGTAGGCAAATTATCGGTGCATACTTATAAGAACCTGAACAACATCGGGCCCACATCACGTCTTTTGTCACAATTTAATAAATACACAGGAGTACCAAAGTAATGATAATCTATTTATACCCTCACAAAGCACTCAGCACTGTTTTGTGATGAGAAGTCTATAGCTATGTGGATAATGGAACTGAGTGAGACACAGTGGTTAACTAATTGGCTCCTAGAAAGAGTTAGAGAAATAACAGTACTGTTGCCTCCTCCCTTTCTTCGGGTGCCAAATGGCGACAGGGGACTTGTGATGCACCTCCAGAAACTGAAAGACCTGCAGCAGAGCACCTATACTCTGAGAGCTGTGATGCAGAAAAGAAAAGACACAGGCGTGTAGTTGTTGAATGAATGGCAAATATGACCACAGTACTTACCGAAATCATCTATCTGCTGGGTACAAGATGAATCCTTCTAAATCAATAGCTTTTCTCTGCAGTAATAATAGCGCTTACAAATGTAAATGGAAAATATTCCACTCGCAGAACTGACAAAAACTATAAAGCAGTGACAAGAACAGCATATACATGAAGAACAGCACAAATATTACTAAAAGACATAAAACCAAATTGGAACAAATGCAAAGATATAACATTGTGGAGTGGGGAGACAATAATAAAAATGTCAATTCTCCCAAAAGTAATATGTAAATCAGTGTAATTGTAATTAGTATCCCACAGAAACCTCTTATCTAAATTGGATTAACTTGAATTTCATATGGAAGAATAAATATCCAGAATAGCCAAGAAAACTATTTAAAAATCTAATGACAATGGGAGATGTAGTATAAAGCCACTGTAATAAAGCCACTAATAAATCAATGGAATAAAATACACCAGCCAGACTAGATCCCAGTGTACATGTGATAAAGGGACACATTAATTTTATGAGTCATAAATTGATTATTTTAAAAAGCATAATGTCTTAGCCAGCGCTCCATAAGAAGACAGTGAAGTTGGGCAGGTCCCTATTTATACTATATGCAAAACCATCTCCGGGTGATTACAGAGCTAACTGTATAAATTAACAAAATGAAATCAAATAGATTTAAATGCCAGAAGAAAATTTGAGAAGCTGCACATAGTATAATCTAGGTACAGAAGAAAAATTATTAACCAAATAAGGTAAAGGAAAAGCTGAAAGAAACAAAATTAGGACGGGAGGGAGTCAGGGATCAAAGGAGTGAGGGAAGGAAGATAGATTTGACAATATGAGTTTTTTATTAAGGTAAAAGTACCATAAACAAGCATAGTGAATGCCCATTAATTTGAAGAGCGGTTGAAAGTATTGAGATTAATTTACATTATGAAATATTTTGCATTACTTAAAAGAACAAGTTAGAATTATAGACATACTTGGGAAGAGTTCCTTGAAATTTTCTGAGTGAGATAAAGGAAGTGCAGAAAAGTAGGAATGATATATTACTACTTTTATAAAACAACTGAAAAATTGCCTGTCTTTGTGTGCTCCTGCATATATGAATGTGTCTGTCGGTAGTCTGTTTATAATTACAGAGCATGAAGCCAAACATTCATAAAGAGCAGTTCTCCTGATTTGGGGAGCAGGAAAAGGGGGAGGCAAGAGGAAGCAAACAAAGAGAAATTACAGTCCTAAAACAAATTAGAATATTATCCCATTTATGTAAAACTATATGTATGCATATGTGGGTTTGTTGGCATATATATCAAGAAAATTTTTAACTTAAAAAATTAAATAGTGAGAAAGAAAAGGCGGGAGAGAGGAGAAGTGAGTGAGAGGGAGAAACGTGGAGATAAAAACGGAATCACTGGCAATCACGATGAAGTCACATCACATTCACTAACTACTTCATTTGCTAGTGACTTAGCACTTAACCCTCACAGCTTCCGACAGTGTCACTTACTTAGATAAGTTTAGTCCAAAGTGTGAGGCTGGTTTTAGTTTTCATCATTTTTTTTTTCTTTTTTCTACCTCCCACCTCTCCTTCCTTTGAAAACAGGTAAAACATACCGCTAATGCTGAATGTCACCTCCAGGCTCAGAATTTTAGCTGACTGCATGGAAATCCGTCAAACTGGTATGTCCACAGACTGATTCTCTAAGCATTTAGTAGCATGTATGGGGTCTCCCGTAACCTATTAGGTGAGAGGCTTCTCCTAAAAGCAAAACTAAATCCAAGAAAAGTTTGTTTTTGCATAATAACAACAAACACATCTATGTCTTCTAAGTAGTAAAAGACTAGAGACTATGTTTCCAACACAGAAGAAAAAATTTCTGAAACACCTTAATAAATCTCAATAATTGTTAGAACACCATGAAGTCAAGCAGAAAACAAAGAAGGATATCCATTTCTCAAAAGATCAAGGTTATAAAATTGGTTTCAGCAACCATTCAACAATTTATAATGAGATCAAACTTGTCAGCGAGTATCTTGGGAAAGTAATTACAATGGACACACTTTGAGGCTATGGGTTAGCATAAGATGTCACCGAGGAATTAAGAATAATGACGATATTATCGATTTAGAGAACAATGGATGAGGAATACGAAAACCAGGGAAAGAGGTTTTAATACCCACATCAAGTCTGCCGAGTAAAATTAATATAAAACTGAAGTCAGGTTAGTATCATTCCAATAATCTATGTCCATTAAAATTTTATATTGAACGCTCATCTCATCATTCATTCAGCCTGCCTCCCTCATCTTCTCTCTGCTTTAGCAAGAATAGAGGACGGACCCTGAAGTACCTCAATTAATAATAATCTCAGCTTTTCTTGGTTGAGTCCCTGTTCCATAAGAAGCACTCTTTATATCCTATCTCATTTAAGCATAATTGCGATTTTATAGAATAGGTATTTATTTCACCATTTTAAGATGGGGAGATTGAGGCTTGGAGAATTACAATGAATATGACCAAGGTCGAACAGCTAGTAAATGCCAGAGCAGGACTCAGAGCTGTGGCCAACTCAAAACCTGTGCTTTTCCTGCTCCACTGCTCTGGGTCTCTTGTTAAGTCAAGCCTGCCCTGGCGGCAGCTCACACAGAGAAGCTACTGTGTCTGCGGCCATTCCAGCTTAGTCACTGACCCAGGATTTTTCGTATGCGGCCACCGTTGTTAATTCAACATCTGTGCAGTGGATCAGAAGATGCGACTACCCACATCATTCAGCAGATCTTCCTTACACATTCTTCTAGTGAGAGGCCACTCCGTCTTCTGCCCCAATCAGTGCATGCCCCACCCCCACCCGGCCACCCATCAACATTCCAGACTCCCCGGCCTCATAGGCAAGTGATTTCAGGAACTTAGTCATGACTCAAACTCATACCTTCTTTTCTTGGGAAATACAAAATGTTTTCTTTCTAAACTTAGAAAATCGTATGAAGAATATTATAGGCAAATACGTCATTACAATAAGGTTCCAGAATCTTACCCCTGAACACCGCTGGCCGAAGCACTGAGAGATTCTATGAGCTGGAGGCCTCTAGGCCAGCACTTTCACTTTCTGCAGCTGATGAAACTGGGCTCTAAGAGGCGACACAAGGTCTTTCACAATGTGGCCCTGCCTACCCTTCCGACTTCCTCTCATGCCCCGTGCCACCGTCCTTGTCCCAGTTGTAGCACATCTCCCAGAGCACAGCAGCTAGGAGCAGAGGACGAATTGCCTCAGGTCCCTGCAGTCAGTCCATGCCCTCGTTTTCAAAGTAAGGAGAGTTCAGCCTTTGGTCCTTCAACGCATTTTTATTGAGATTCTATAATATCAGGAACTTTTTAGCCAACCTCAACGGACTAATGAAGTTTAAATTCCATGTAAAAATTTTAGCCTAGTAAGTGCTAGATAGTCATTTCTCTGTAAGTTTCTTAGCTATTATTAGGGTTTTTATCTCCTTATCTCACGTCTCCACCTTCGTCCATGCTGCCCTGTCTACTTGAAATGCCTCTCCCCGGCTTATTCATTCTTTGGGATTTAAAATATCACCTCCTCTGTAAAGCCTTCCCTTTTTTCCATAGGAACGGTTACTGGCTTCCTTCCCCTCCTCTACGCTCTCTCTGTACCTACAGCAGGTCCTCGAATAACATCTGTCTCGTTCAATGCTGTTTCATTATAAAGTTGATGAGATGCCATAGAAACTTAAATCTCGCTTATATCAATTAGCTTATGGCAAAATTGTTTTCATTCTATGTAGTTTTGCCGTAGTTCCAAGAGTCTATCAACAACATTAAGAGAGGATAATTGATACACTTTACTTGTTATTGATATACTTACTGTATATCAATTGTAGAAACATCCATATTATATTGTAATACTTTTTCCACATCTGTCTTCCCCCTTCCCCCTGGGCACTGAGTTCCTTGGAAGCAAACGAGGATGTTTTATTCATAGTAGACGTCCCTGCATTCAGCACCGCGGCAAGAACAAAACAGATTCTCCTGAAGAAGTGAACGGCCTGCCTGAGCTGTTGCAGTCCATTGGTTCCCTGTGTCCCTGCCCTGTGCTCTTCTCTCCATCATGCCACTTCTCTGAATCCTTGGGGAGAGGGGTCACATTATGGAGGTGCCCAGATACTACAGAGCAGCCTGTGCTTCTTAGGAGGCCTAGGTCAGTCTGCGTCCAGTCAGCAGACAAAATCTACACAGTGACTTACACAGGAAAAGTTTAGTACCAAGAATTACTACCCAATGGTTTAAGAGTAAATCTTTTTTTTCAATTGTTCAATTACAGTTGTCGTCATTTTCCCCCATTACTCTCCCCTGCCCTGCCCACCCCCCTCCTCCTCCATTCAATCCCCCGCCTCCATTGTCTTTGTCCATGGGTCCTCTATACATGTTCCTTGACTTGACCCTTCCCCTTCTTTCCCCCATTATCCTCCTCCCCTCTTCTCTCTGGTCACCGTCGATTTATTCTTTATTTCCATGTTTCTGGTTCTATTATGCTTGTTTGTTTGTTTGTTAATTAGGTTACACTTATACATAGATCAGACGGTATTTGTCTTTCACCACCTGGCTTACTTCACTTAGCATAATGCCCTCCAGTTCCACCCATGCTGTGGTGAAGGGTAGGAGCTCCTTCTTTCTCTCTGCTGCGTAGTATTCCATTGTGTAAATGTACCATGCTTTCTTGATCTACTCATTTACTGATCAGCACTTAGGTTGCTTCCAGCACTTGGCTGTTGTAAACTGTGCTGCTATGATCATTGGAGTGCATAGGTTCCTTTGGATTGGTGTTTCAGGAGACTTAGGGAATAATCCCAGCAGTGGAACTGCCGGGTCAAAAGGCAGTTCTATTTTTAGTTTTCTGAGGAAATTCCATACTGTTTTCCACAGTAGCTGCACCAGTCTGCATTCCCACCAATACTGGGCTAGCGTTCCCTTTTCTCTACATCCTCACCAGCACTTGTTTTTTGTTGATTTGTTTATGATGGCCATTCTGACCAGTGTGAAATGGTATCTCATTGTGGGTTTAATTTGCATCTCTCTGATGGCTAGTGATGCTGAGCATCCTTTCATATATCTCTGGGTACTCTGCATGTGCTCCCTGGAGAACTGTCTGTTCAGGTCCTTTGCCCATTTTTTAATTGGATTGTTTGTCTTCTTGGTGTGGAGTCATGTGAGTTCTTTGATTTAAGAGTAAATCTAATACATAAGAAAACTTTATGTGGTACCCTAGAACTAAGGAGAGTACCCAAGGAAAGACAAACACAAGAGACTGTCCCCTCCCCATGGCGGGGGTTCCGATCTCAATAGAGAAGGTATAGTTGCAGCCCAGTGGGTGGCAGGAAGTGTGCTGGTCCCCAGTCAGAGAGCCAGCAGGAACCAACCACCTGCGCTGCAGGCAAGCTGTGACTGATGGGCAGGTACACTGTGGTATGAAGCAAGAGGGGCACCACTGTAGGCGAGAGTTCCGGGGCACCCAATGTCTGCATCGAGAGAGTTTCAGGAGATGCCCTGGGATGGGGGGAGCAGGCAAGCAGAGGCCATTGGGTTGCCAGTGTGGGAAGGGGGCCTAGAGTGCACAGTGTCCGTGATCATCAGTCCAGACCAGGATGCAAGGTCACCAAAGCACCGTGCATTCTTGACTCATGGCCAGGGCAAAGCACCAATGAAGTCCTGCCACCCACACTGCAGACAGACTCTGCAGCCAGCAGCGCCAGCACAAAAAACCCTTCTTCCCGCACTGTCCTTGCAGCACCCTCTGTAAGAGCGCTGAACGACATGCTCACTGTGGAGGAGAGATGTTTAAAGTTAGCCTGTCCGTTATAGCAGAACATGTATTGAAAGATGAATTTGGAGCTGACAGGAAATAAATTGATAACTGGCACAAAGCCCACATGGAAACTTCAGGGTGCAATAACCGCTTATGCTAACTGTGTTAAAGTCCATGAAACTGCCAGTCAGAAGTGAACCGCAGGGCTGGTCTGAAGAATAATGAGATAATACAGGTAAAAGTGTAGCACAAAATATACTGTCAATTAATATTTTATTTGGTTCCCTTAATGTTGTTATAAAAGTTTGCTATATTAGTTTCTATTGCTATGTATCAAGTTATGCCAACACTTAGTGACTTAAACAACATGTGTTCGTTGTCTCACGGTTTCCGTGCATCAGGTATCTGGGCAGCGTCTACCTGGGTCCTCTGCGTCAGAGTGTCTCACAGGGCTTCCGTTAAGGTGCTGTGTTACCATCTGAAGGCTCCCCTGGGTACAGATCTTCCTCCAAACTCCATGAGATGACTGTTGGCAGAGCTTAGTTCCTCAAGAACTCTGGGACTGGGGGCCTCGCTCCTTAGTCATGATTGGCAGGAGGCGGCTGTCAGTGCCTTCCTGCGGAGGCCTCTCCCAGAGGCTTGTTCCATCAGCGCAAGCACAGTAGAGGAGCCAAAGGCAGTGCCAACAAGACAGAAGTCACGGTCTCCTACAACCTGAGTTTGGAAGTGAAGCTCCTCGTTGTTGCCGTGTTATACTCACTAGAAGCAAATCACCAAGTGCTTTAGAAGCAAGCCACACCTTAGGGGACCAGAGTACCAGGAGGTGGGGTCATGACAAGCCCTGTCAGAAGTTACCTGCCACATTGCCTTTGCTTTTCAGTTCTACTTTTTTCCTTAAGAATGTGAAATTAATACATGAAATTAGGATTGCTTTAAAATCCCTATTAGAAATCGAAATATGTTATTCTGGTTAGATAACAATTGGTTCTGTGGAGTGAACACAAAACCAATTGTAAAACAAACTGCTTCACAGTCAACCCTTTGGCTACCAGTCGCAAAATCTTCTTCAAGTTAGACGAGTTCAGCCATTTGAAACAGATTATGAAATGTTTTGAGTAAATCTATTCTAATCCCTAGATTAATAATATATATTGCTCAGCCATGCACACTTTTAAATTCTTTCTCAAAGATTAATTAACCATGCTGTATTTATAGCTACCCGATATAGTTTATTACAAAGCACTATTTTCATGGTGAAAGAGTACTCGTTAAGCATTCAGCTATGCTCACTGTAAATATCCACGTGCAAGGAAGGTTCTTACGTTCTAACAGCTCACACGCTAAAGATTTTACCCCGATGCAACCAAGTACAGATATGGCAGCAGTAACAGAAACTTATATGACACTTTCCTGTCTCCTCACAACACCCTTCCAGGATCAATATTCAGAAAATGATTATTAAACAAAAATGAATTCAACAGATATTTGTTAAATGCCTATCATGTGCCAGAAACTGCACAAGGCACTGGGAACCCAGTGGTTAATAAGGCAAAAAACACCCTCCCCTGACAGGACTGACTGCGGTGGGAGAGCTACACCGTAATACGTAAACAAGTCAATGATATCGCCACAGATTGTGGTAAGAGCTAAGAAGGAAATCAACAGGATTATGATATAACAGAAAGAGGATAGCCCTGGCTGGTGTAGCTCAGTGGATAGAGCGCGGGCTGGGAACCAGACGATCCCGGTCCGATTCCCAGTCAGGGTACATGTCTGGGTTGCGGGCCAGGTCCCCAGTGAGGGCCATGTGAGAGGCAACCATACATTGCTGTTTCTCTCCCTCTCTCTAAAATAAATAAATAAAATCTTAAAAAAAAAAAAAAAAAGAAAGAGGATAGCTTACACAGGTTGGTCAAGAAAGGCCTTTTTGAGAAGGTAATATCTGACCCAAATGACAATGAATTAGACTTCCAAAGAGCTAGGAAAAGCATTCCAGGCAGAGGGAAGGGTAAGTATAAAGACCCTCTGTGGCAAAAGGTTTGAGTGACTAAGAAACAGAAGAGACTGTGCCTGGCGCACGATGGTGAAGGAGGACAGACTCCAAGCTGAAAGAGGTAGGCAGAGAGGCCCAATCAATCATGCAGGGCCTTATGGGCCGGGGAAAGGATTTTAGATTTCAATATAGAAGCAATATAAACTGATTTATATATAGGTTTAAATCTTCCTGATGGCCGTGTGACAAATGAATGGGGTTTGAAGTGGTAGGACCAGTGAGAAACCTATCAGAGGGGACAGGTGCCAGAAGAAAGACCCGGACAAGCCCTGGCTGGTGTGGCTCAGTGGATTGAGTGCTGAGCCTACAAACCAAAAGGTCATTGGTTAGATTCTCAGTGTGGGCACATGCCTGGGTTGCAGGCCAGGTCCCCAGTAGGGGGCGCTCAAGAGGCAACCGCACATTGATGTTTCTCTTCCCCCCTTTCTCCCTCCCGTCCCCCTCTGTAAAAATAAATAAATAAAATATTTTAAAAAAATTAGACTCAGACAAGACTTGTGACAGTGGATCTGGAAATAAGGGAGTGATTTCAAAAAATATATTTGCAAGGTTAGATGTGAAAGGTGAGGAGAGAGGCAGAGTCAGCTGATTCCCAGTTTGGGGCCTGAGCATTCACTGTGACTGAGCAGAGCAGAGCTCTGGGCAGAACAGGGACAGCAGCCTGTGGGGGGTGGGGACCTCTATTTAAAATATGTTCAATTTCAGATACCTATTACTCATCCAACTGGACATGTTAGCATTAAGATTTACCAGGTTATAGCTCAAGGGACAAAATTTGGCTAGAAATATCAATTCTGATGCAATCAGCAAATAGGTGGTATTTCAGACCCTGAGAGCAGATGGGACACCTGGGGACAGATGGAGAAGAAAAGTACGCCCAGGAGCAAGTCCTGAAATATTGTGTCATTTAAAGACTGGACAGTGGAAGAGGAGGAGGAGGATGTAGAGGAATTAGAAAAGGAAATTAAACAGGAGGAAAACCAGGTGGGCAGAAAATCAGGAGGGCCGTGTCAGGGAATGCAGGAAAGGACAGAATTTTAAGTAAAAGTAATGGTACCAAATATTGCTGACCCAAACCCTCAGAACTGTCCTTCACAGTCAGCAGGAAGGGCGTGGTCGATGACCTTGGCAGAGGAAGTTTTCCTGCAGTGGTGTAGACTGACATAAGATCTGAACAGACCAAAGAGGAAGTGGAGGGTAAGAAAGTGAAGACAAGTAGAGACACCTGGCATGAGTATGGGAAGTGAAAGGAAGTCTTGAACTGATGGCATTGTCTTCCATCTCTTTGAATAATTCAGAGCATCCAACAGAGGTTTTGCAAACAGTAAATGGAGACTGTATTAGTCAGGGTTCTTTAGAGAAACAGAACCAATAGGAAATATATAAAGGTACGTAGAAAGATATATTATGAGGGGCAGTTCCGCAATCTGCACTCTTCAAGCTGGAGCACCAGAAAAGCCTGTGGTGGGGTCCCAGTCCTTGAGAACCAGTGGAGGACTGAGGGTGTAAGTACCGGCCTGAGAACCAGGGGCACTGATATCCAAAGGCGGGAAACGGTGATGTGTCTCTGTCTCATCTCTCTTTCCCTCAAGCCCTGCCCATTCTCTCTCTGGCCCTCTGACTTGCACAACTCCACTACATAAAGCTCCTGTTTCCTGTGGTCTCCATCAGCTCTTCCATTGCCCGTCCCTTCATTGATTTTACAATTCAGCTCTCATAGCTGACTGGCCTGTTAAGGATTTTGAACATGCGAGACCTACTTCATCTTTCCTGTTATACAATTGACTCTTGAATAGAGTGGGGGTGAAGTGAGCCAACCCCTGGGTAGCCAAAAATCTGTGTATAACTTTGATTCTATAGTCTGTCCTTGGCATTCTCAGATTCAACAAACCAAGATTAGGAAACAGTATTTTCCATCCACAGGAATGCAAAAACAGTTTTTGATTTCTGGCTGGTTGTAACCGTAGATGCCAAATTCAAGGATAGGATGGGCCTACCGTTTTTATTTTTTAAAATCTGCGAATGAGTGGACCAGCACAGTTCAAATCCTGATGTTCAAGGGTAAACTGTGTGCTGTTAAACCGCTCTACTTGCAACTTTGTAGACAAGCTAAAACTCATTTACTGTTGACTTGGAAGGTATGAAAGCATCTTTAGAGTCATTTGTCTGGAAGGTTACACAAGGGCACGTAATCGGAACTACTCAGTGGTTTGTTTCAATTCGCTTTATTTATCATTGCCACCAAACTATTGCTGTTATTGCAAACTTTAAATATTTTTCCATTTAATATAAATTCAACTTTCAGAGTCAGGAGCAAAAAGCAGATTATTGACACCATTATCAAAAATTTTTGTAACGCTTCATGAATACAAAAAGATATAACAATAGAAGATGGAAGACCATTTCAATTCAGAGACCGTGGGGGCCCGACACAATGGGAAAATCAGTTATTCATAGAGAAAGGGAAGGGTCGTTAAGGAACTTGTATAAAGGACCCAGGGACAAAGAAAAGGGGGCAGAATTGAGATTGGGGCGGAGGAAAGTGGTAATGGGGAAATGAAGACAATTGTACTTGAACAACAATAAAAAAAGAGAAAAAGAAAATCACTTATTCACCCTATCTCCTTTGAGAAACTTATTAACATTTCTAATGAGAGCAATCACAAATGTTTCTTCATGCTTCTTCAAGAAAGCATTCTTAAACTCCCTAGCCAGGGGCGTGTGTATATATATATTTGTGTGCATATATAGAAAGAGAAAAAAAAAAAAAGAGAGAGAGTGAAACCACATAGTGTTAAGTGAAAAGCCCCTGATAACTCCAAATACATCATTTTAAATCTTTTCTCTACATAATATCCCATGGTTAGCAGAGACCCAGAACACCGAAGAGAATCTCGTCACTACGATTGATAGAATTTACTTGAGTGTTGTGAACAAAGAGTTATCTGAAAAGTGATTCCTTTTCCAAACAGGCACATAACGGATAATTTATGGGGGAAAATATGCCCTTTTTGCACTTTGTGAATTGTGGAAGACGCACCAAGAATCTGCCACGCCTCAGCTTAGCAGCTCGGCCCCACGGGGTTTCCCCTCCCTCGTGTCAGAGAAGATGCTCCCATTTGTCCCTTCTTTCCTTGTTCTTTTTATGCTTCTAGATTCAGAGGGTCTCTGTTCCCTTTCTTTCGTTTTCCGTTGTACCGATTGCAACCTATTCTATTGTACTAGCACTTTTTTTTTTAACTTCTATCTTCTGCCAACACTCTAAGGTGGTGAAAATGTTCTTCAAATGATGAAGAACAATGGATTTTTTTCTAATTTTGTTGAGATATAGTTGACATATAACATTACATTCAAGATGTGAAACATAATGATTTTGATATATGTATATATTGCAATATGATTCCCACAATAAGGTTAGTTAATATTCATCACCCTACATAGTTACAATTTTCTTTTCCTATGGTGAGAACTTTTGAATCTACTCTCTTAGCAACCTCCAAGTGCGCAATATGATATTGTTAACGGCAGTGACCGTGCTGCGCGTTACGTCCACAGAACTTATCATTGGAAGTTTGTACATTGACCCAGTCTCCCCAACCCCAACTCTCTGCCTGTGGCAACTGCCAAGCTATGCTTTGTGTTTATGAGTTCATTTTTTCAATTCCACATATAAGTGAGATTACACAGTATTTGTCTTCTCTGTCTGATTGATTTCACTTAGCATAATGCCCTCAAAGTCCATCCATGTTGTTACAAGTGGCAGGATTTCCCTCTTTTTTTAATGGCTGAATAAAATTATACTGTATGTGTATGCCACAGATTCTTTATTCCTTCATCCATCAGTGGGCAACTAGATTGCTTCCATGTCTTGGCTATTTTAAATAACACTGCAATGAGCATAGGAATACAGATATCTCTTCAAGACAGTGGTTTCATTTTCTTCAGATATATGCCCAGAGTAAAATTACTGCCTCATATGCTAGTTCTATTTCTTTCTTTCTTTCTTTTTTTTTTTTTTTGAGGAATCTCTGTACTGTTTTCAATAGTAGCTGCACTAATTTCCATTCCCACCAACATGATACAAGGGGTCCCTTTTCGTCACATCCTCGCCAACACTTGTTATCAGTTGTCTGTCTGATGACAACCATTCTGAGAAGTGTGAGATAATATTGCATTGTGGTGTTGATTTCTGTTTCCCTAATGATTAGTGATGCTGAGCACCTTGTCAGGTACCTGTTGGCAATTTGTATGTCTTCTTTGGAAAATGTGTAATTAATTTTTTCACCCATTTTTCAACAACTCCAGGACTTTTTAAACACCGCTGGTAGGAATATAAACAAGGACAACAACCTCCAAAAACAATTTGATGAAATCTAGTGAAGCTGAAAAAGTTCATACCCTAAAATCCAGTAACCCATTTCTACATATGTGCCTTAGGGAAAACTCTTCCATATCTACCTGGAGACATGTGTGCAAACTTTCAAGGCAATCTTATCTCTAACAGCAAAATAAAATAAACAACTGAAATATCCACTAAGAAGATAATGGATTTTAAAAATTACAACATAATCCTTTACCAGGATATTATGTAAAAGTCAGCAGATTACAGATATATGTATCAATATGGATGAATCTCACAAATATAATGTTGAACCCCCCCCCCCCCAAATCAAGCTACGGAGAAAAATGCAGTATGATGACATTTATGTAAAGTTCACTGATATGTACAACAATACTAAAGACGAGAGTGGGAATGTCGAATTCAGGACAGTGATATCCTGAGAAGAGGACAGGACGTACGAGGGAAGAGAACATGGAGGGAACTGTGTGTAACAGTGTCGACATAAGAAATGTCCAAACCAGTAGAGAATGTTTACAAGTTTATTTGAGCCAAATTGATGACAATTGCTGGGAAGAAAAGTCTCAACAGACTGCGAAAATGCTCCAGAGAATAGCAGTTTTACAGCTTATGTTGTACATTAGAATGAAAGGAGGAGCCATAAGGAGGGTTACATGAAATCTATTGGTGGTAGATTAAGGGGGAGGGAGAAAGCAAAGCAGGGAAATCACTGAGATTGGATAAAAAGAAAATTGTAGAGACACACACTTCTTTTAATTGGTGGGTACCAGACAGCAAACATTTACAGCGAACTGAGGCAGTACACGAGGAGCAAGACAACAATAATGGGACCTGTGGTCTCCTGCTCTGGGGACTGGAGGGTCTGAAAAAGATTATTGTGACGTTTCAAAGGTCTGCTATCTTAGGTGCAGAAAAGACAATAGACAGGCTCACTTAAGGTAAAGATTGACCTTTGTCAAGGAAGCTACAGGTCTAGGATGTGATGACCCGCCATAACTTGCTTTTGGTTAGAAGTTTTCATTTCAGACCATCCTATGTGACTACTGTCAGTCTCCGAGGTTGCTAGGCCACCATGCAGGCCTTCCCTGAGCTTGTCAGGTTTAGTATGTGGCCACCCTTTCTAATCTTCACCTGAGGATATGTTCATTGATTTTAAAGAGAGAGAAAGGGAGAGAAACATCGATGTGAGAGAGAAACATCGATGGGTTGCCTCCTGTACGCAACCCAACTGAAATTGAACCCCCATCCTAGGTATGTGCCCTGACCTGGGATCGAACCCACATTTTGGTGTGATGCTTCAAACAACTGAACTGCCGGCCAAGTCTGTGGCCACTTTTTCATCCACACTGGTAATGTTTCCTTTTTAAGCCAAGTTATTAAATTCATGAGTGTTCATTACATTCTTATTCTAAAGTAATGCTGTTATTTATTAAGCAGCTACTCTACTCAGGACACATTTCTGTTATTATTAGATATATTTTATTGCTTGTGCTATTAGAGTTGTCCCAATTTTCCCTCTTTGCTCCCCTCCACCTGGCACCCCAATTCCCTCCAGCAATCCCCCTTTAGTTCATGTCCATGGGTCATGCATATAAGTTCTTTGGCTTCTCCATTTCCTATATTATTCTTAACCTCCACCTGTCTATTTTGTGCCTACCAACTCTTACTCCCTGCACCTTTTCCCCCATTCTCTCCCCTTCTCACCCCCAACTGATAACACTCCATGTGATCTCCATGTCTCTGATTCTGTTCCTGTTCTGGTGGTTTGCTTAGCTTGATTTTTAGATTCAGTTGTTGATAGTTGTAAATTTGTTGCTATTTTAATATTCATAGTTTTGATCTTCTTTTTCTTAATTAAGTCCCTTCAACATTTCGTGTAATAATGACTTGCTGATGATGAACTCCTTTAACTTTACCTTGTCTGGGAAGCACTTTATCTGCCCTTAAATTCTAAATGATAGCTTTGCTGGATAGAGTAACATAGGTTTAAGTCCCTGCTTTTCATCCCTTTGAATACTTCTTGCCAGTCCCTTCTGGCCTGCAAAATTTCTTTTGAGAAATCAGCTGACAGTTTTATGGGAACTCCTTTGTAGGTAACTATCTCTTTTTCTCTTGCTGCTTTTAAGATTCTCTCTTTATCTTTTTTTTTTTTTTAAGATTTTATTTACTTATTTTTAGACAGAAGGGAAGGGAGGGAGAAAGAGAGGGAGAGAAACGTCCATGTGTGGTTGCCTCTCACGCAGCCCCCACTGAGGATCTGGCCTGCAACCCCAGGCATGTACCCTGACTGGGAATCGAATTGGCAACCCTTTGGTTTGCAGCCCGCACTCAGTCCACTGAGCTACACCAGCCAGGGTAGATTCTCTCTTTATCTTTAACCTTTGGCATTTTAATTGTGATGTGTCTTGGTGTGGTCCTCTTTGAGTCCAACTTTTTGGGGACTCTCTGTGCTTCTTGGACTTCCATGTCGATTTCCTTCACCAAATTAGGGAAGTTTTCTTTCATTATTTTTTTCAAATATGTTTTCAATTTCTTCCTCTTCTTCTTCTCCTTCTGGCATCCTTATGATTCAGATGTTGATGTGTTTGGAGATGTCCCAGAGGCTCCTTATATTATCCTCAGTTTTTAAAATTATTTTTCTTCCTGCTGTTCTAGTTGAATGTTTATTTCTTCCTTATGTTC
>PVJI01012056.1:0-53420 GCA_004026765.1 Micronycteris hirsuta | reverse complement strand
GGGGGAGGGGTTTGGAGGTGGAAGTGTAAGGGAGGGATTTGGGGTAGGAGTGAGGGGAGGGGATGAAGATGAGGAAGGGGGTAGGGCTAGAAGTGGGGATCCGGGCGCGGGGGAGTGGGAGGAGGGAGGGGCGGGATGGAGGCGGGGCGGTGCGCTCCAGGGGCGTGCACTCTGCACAGGGACACACGCTCTGGGCCACGGCAACTCGCTTTAAGTTCCCTCCCTCGCTCTCTGGGGAAGCCTGCTTGAGTCCTCCCATTCTGCGCAGACCAAACCATCGCCGGCCGCCTGCTAGCCGGGGCTCTCCACGGCCTGGCATCCTCGGCCCGCTGGGCCGGCCGGGTCCACTCTCTGCTTGTGGCCCCGCTGAGGCAGTGGCGAAGTCTTGGCTGCCCCTGCGGCCGTCGCTCTGCCCTCCAGAGGCACCAGCAGCGCGGATCCCGTCTCTCGCGGGGCCCCGACTCTCCCTCCCCGCCATCCCTGGGAACCTGGCGCCAGGCTCGGGCTGCACTGCCTGGGACCCGGGAGAGTAACCGAGGTAAGCCTGGGCCGGTGGTGGGGTCGGGGGACTGAGCAGCGCCCCTACTGCGGACAATGCCGAAGCCGCGCACAGCTGGAGAGTAACTGGTCCGCCCCTGCAGCCTACTACCCGGCCTGGGTCTCCGTCCAACCGGGCCTCAGGGCCGCGTTGGCCCAGATGGACACGGGACGGCTTTCTGGGCTGTGAGGGTAGGCACGGTGCTGCTGTCCTGCCTGTGCTCCCTGAGCCCTCTGCACGCTCCACTTCACGTCCCTGGGTCTGCAAGGAGGAGACTGGGCAGGGGCCCTGGGAACAGTGCCGGGACTAGCTGGCCACGCTGCGGGGTGGGGGTGGGCTTGAGGCGCAGGAACGGTGGGCTCCGAAAATGAAAGGGAGCCCGCCGGTTACTGCGGGAGGTGTGGGGTTGGGGAGGGACCTGGACTCTGCGCAGCCAAGTCCCTGGGAAGGTCTCTAACCTCGGGTGCTAAGTACTTTGGGGGTGTTAGTGTCTCCGGATCGCTGGCTGGGTGTCCTTGCAATAATGTAGATTCAAAGGCTCTGAAAGTTTGTTTTTGGTTATGCCCACCATCTCCAGCCTTGGTATATCAATTGTCTCTACTTTCTTTGAAAGCATACAGATTTGAACTAGAATTTAATTATCCTTGGCTCGCGCGTGCCCCCATCACCCAGCGGAGCTCAGAACTTGGCAACAAAGCGTATGCAGGCTGCAAGGAAGCCCTGCTGCTCGCTGCCCGGCCGAGTGCCCTCGGATTGTCGTTAGAACAGGAGCTGCACAGTGTGAGTGGCAGTGACAGTTCTCCCTCTCTGCGGGCTTGTGGGGAGGGAGGGAGGCGGAGAGAACTTTGCTGTATGCTTAAATTACTCTGTAAAGTGGAAAGAAAACACCTGGTTCCCCGGCTCTTTAACCCTTTCCAGATATTACTCAGGCTTGGAGCCACCAGAATGAGCAGGCTTTCTTTTCTGCCTCAGATAAGGCTGACGCTGGGCTTTTCCTCCCAGCCGTGTCCTGTGCAAAATCTGGCACACATCTGTGTCACAGCACGGCTGGCATTGTAAGCACTACAAAACCGGACTGTTTTGGAGAAGGGGACTGTGATAGTAGAATAAGCATTTTTGCAGTATAAATTAGTATAACTTCCATTTTCTTCAGTTCCCCTCTTAACATGGAAGATACTTATTTAGCACACCCCCCTCAATTTACACTTGGAGTCATTCTAAAGAAAATACCTGCATTCACTTGTACTTCTTTTGTGATCCCACAACACCTGATTTTCAGATGAACTATTTATTAAGCATGGTTATTTTCACATAAGGGCAAGTTAATAGCCAGCCAAAATTCTTTGTCGGTAGGAAATGTCCCATTGATTCAGCCTATGGTATTTAACCTATGGTGTCATTATAGATCATACAACAGTAAAGTCACTATTTGAACAGGGAAGTGGTGATGCTTTGTCAACCTGATATTCTGTAAGAGTTTAGAGTAGTGCCTGGAACACAGTACTGGGTAAGTGTCAGTTAGCTTTATTTTTAATTTTTAAATTTTTATTATTGATCCATGTGTTTTTGTCTGTTTGGAAAATGGATGTTTTTGTTTTTGTGTTTGGGATTCCAGATCTTTTAAAATCGTGGTCTATTTTAAGCCTGCGGTTTAATTTTAGATGAGAACTGAGGTTGAGTTGTTGTTTTGCTTATGACTGACAAGCTGCTTTGTGTATTGTTATGCAAGGTAAGTTGATTTAGCAAATCTTATGTAGTAAATCTGCAAGGGTCAGACCACAGCCCTGAACCTAGTCCTTCAAGGAGACTAATTACCCTTATGGGGCCTAATTTTGTAAGGAGAAGCCTAGACTTTAGGAGAAACCTGGGCTATTGACCCCATCTCCCAGCCCTCTTCTTCTCTAGGTTCAGAATAATACTTCCAATTCTTAGTTTAAAGAGCCCTGTTGACTCAGCAGTTAGGTAATTCCCACGGTGTTAAAAGGTAAATGTATATACTGTATAGTCGTCAACCAGAGCATGTAATTCTTATTCGTGCTTTAAAATCTTCAGAGCAGTATTTATAGCCTAACTAGCTAAGATAAGAAGAATTAAAGCTACCTACTTGCCATGAGTCAGTAACCAAAAGATTATGTTTGTTGCCTTGATATTTTAAAAGATTATCAGGAGTGTACTTTCATTTTGAGATTTTTTTTTTCCTCTCCATTTCACTGTGAAGTAACATCTTTTTTATTCCTGAACAGTTTAGTTAGCTAAGCAAAGGCATGGTGTTAACTCTTGGGTCCCTGCAGAAGCGAAGCTGCTGTAGGCCCTGGGAGGCAGTAGGTGGTGCTGTGGGTAGTGCTAGCGGCCAGGCACTTGGGTGCGGGAGAAAAATTGGAGGGATCCGTTTAGCAGCCCAATCACTGGCCCTCTCCCCAAATATACTCTCACCCCAAAGACAACACCTAGCACTCTTTTTAGAAATAAACTTTCAAAAAGTTGTTCTTTGTGTTTTCAACTTTTTAATACTATTTACCTGGCCGGATTTTTCTCTCTGAAAACCGTAGTATTCTAGGTGTTAGGACAAACATCGCTTGTGAAAATATAATTTAGTCAACTGTGCCCTTACTCTTACTTCCCCACAACAGAGTAAGAGTAACCATTCTGTGCCTGAAGGATCCCCAGCTAACCTGGACTTTGTTGTTGTTGTTTTTTTCACTACTTCTAAGAAGGAGAAACAAATGATAAGAAACAACTGGCATCATGACTAAATCAAATCATTTATTCTGATTTTTATCACTTTTCCGACTCCCCGTATGATGCAATGAGGATTGATATTCAGGTTGAACCTCTGTAAAGCAATGACTCATCCAAGCAAAGTATATTCATTCTATTTAGTACAGCACTGAGGGTAGAAAGTAAATACACTCAGACAAGGGTTTTCCGGATTACAATCAGAGTTATCTCTGTGGTCCAGCGGGACTGGCCTAGCCCTGGGCAGTCGACACAACAGTCTCTCTACTCCTCCAACACAGAATGGTGGCTATTATCTCTTTTCTGCAGCTGAGGTGAAGCGACTTGGCGGAATCACACAGCTAGTAAGTAGCAAAGCTGCAGGTTTCACCAGGTATGTGTGCTCCGCTGGCGCCCACGGCTCTCTCCACCGTGCCATGTGGAGTAATCTATGGTTTGCACATACAGGAAGCGTTCACTATATTCTTTCTGGGTTTGATACCAACAAATCTCTTCATTACTCAATGACAAGCTTTGAAATTCCTGGGTAGCATTTAGTCTTAAAAGAGTCCAAAACAGGAGAAATGGAGCTGTTTTTGACTTTCAGAGGAAACCATAAGATTTCACAACACCATGTTAAAGATTGCTTATTTTAGGAGAGTTGACGAGAAGGATGGCGGGTTATGTTCTTTGAACCATGTAAAGGCCAATGCAAATGGCTTAGATTATGAAGTGATAACGTTGGGTCTGTTTTTGGCCTTGTTGCTCAGGTGATCTGGCAAAAGTCCTGCAGCTCCTGCACCTCCATGGCTTTTTTCCTTTGGGTGAAAGGACGTTCATTCATTTTAATCACTTCCATACATCAGAGAGGATCATGATGATTAATGAAACATTTGCGCAAAACCCCATTCTATGTATTTGTTGTTTTTTTAAAATGGTACACTTTATCCAGAGCCTAATTTATTATTTTTAAATGGTAAACTTTTTCGTGTTCAAAATATTATAGAAATACCCCACAAAAAATATTTGAGAATTATTCAGAAGAAAGCACAAACTATGCCCAACATGTTTATCAGAGCAGCTAAAGGGAGCATTCATTGATTCTGAACTTTGAAAGGAGAAGGCATGGGATATTTGCATGGAAGACTTCGGAGAATAGTATTAAGAAATTTAGTAGTTGGTTGTTCTTGGATGCCATCGGCCAGACAATGAACAAAGATGATGGAGTTATCCTCAAGGCTTCAACATTGTTGCAGAATACATTTCCATCCTGTTTTTAAACCTGACTTTTTTTCTAGTTGATCTTTTGTGATAAAAATTAATAAACTTAAATTATGCATATTCTTATTTTGACACCTTTGGTTTTTTCCCTACTTGTGAGAAGGGACTGTGTGTGGTTTGTTTTTTTTTTTTTTACATTTTTAACATTTTACAGTTTGAGTCTCAGAAGAAGTTTCACATACAGCGTTCAAAGACACAAGCCTTGTTTTGGGGGGTTGTTTTGTTTTTAGGAAACCTGAGTAAATGAAACAAATTCCTTCCTTTTTTCAGTGTGTTTGGTGATAAAAATAGTGAATGTGTGGATGATGCAACAATTTTAAGCTAGTGTTAAAGCTGGGATTTTAAAATTGTAAACACTTAGGGGGAAGTTCAAAAGTGAATCCTAAGCAAAAGGAAGCAATATGTCATTGGGCCGACAGGTTTCCAGAAGAATTATAAGAATACTGTGGTGTGTTTTGTGTATCAGAGCAAGATCAGTGGGTTTTGAAATTGTCCAGCTCCAGATAGAGCTTTTAAAAATATAACTCAGAAGCACATGGGAAATTTTTGAGTGGTTATGTTGTAATGCAAAGCACTTTTCCCCTCATAGCCCCATTAGAAGTCTGTTTTTAGGAGGAATCACAGGTAGGCTTCAGAATAAGCCAGTTTTTGCCGGCATTTTTTTTTTTTTTTTTTTGGTTCCATGGACTGGAACTTAATGGAACTTTATGTGAAAGAATGTTTAGTAGTTTCTTCTATTATGATTATTATATTAAATATATTTATAGAGGATTCATTATGTGCCAGGTACTAGGGATAAGCAGCATCCAGGAACGCCAAGGTCCCTGCCTCATCAAAGATTTACTATGTAAAATGGGAGAAAAAAACGATAATAAATAAATAAATGATGAACTGGTTTAAAGCAGCCATAAGTGTAGTCAAGCATGAGGGTGGCATTCCAGTCTGGAATTCGTGGTTAGGGAGGGCCCCGTGGAGAATATTTAAGATGAAACTTAAGTGAAAAAAAAAAAGAGGCAGCCACTGCAAGTACTTTGGGCAGAGAGGACAGTGTGTGTCAAGGCCCTGAGGCAGGTAGAACATTCCTTTGTGAGGAGCAGGAGACAGCAGCAGGGGGCCCAGGTCAGCAGGGCCTTGGAAGCCCTGGGAGGAGTTTCTGTTTATTTTGAATGTAGTACGAGCCCCCGGAGGGTATGATGTAAGGAGGGCCAGGCTCTAATTTTCAGAACTAGCGGCTCGCTCTGTCTGCTTTGTAGAGTATGGATTACTGGGAAGGGATGGAGACGGGTAGCTGGTTAGGAAGCTGTTGTGTGACCAATCCAGCTGGGCTGCAAGGAAAGCAGAGGAGATGGAGAGAACCTGACGTTTGCAGGATTCTGAATCTGTCCTAATTCCTCACAGCCTTGATCTTAAAATGCATCACTATTATATATACCACTAAGAAGGAAATGTCAATGATGGTCGCTGGTGCTGGTTCAACACTAACAGGAGTCCCCGGTTTTGGGTGTGGTGAAGAAAGAAACTTTACTCAGTGCAAACAGCTCAGTTTTGATACAGCACAGCTGCAGAGCAGCATGGTTATGCGGCAGTTCGAGAGTGTCACAGCTCATTAATGAGTCACATACACGAGGGCCTGTTCAGAATGGGTGGCAGACCGCTTGGTGCTTAAAGGCTTTGTTTCCCTCTGTTACACGAGGGCAGGTGAAGGCGTGCTCACAGCCATGGGGATTCCAGGCCAAACTCTTAGCTGTAGGCCAGCAAATAGGTAATTCGGTTACTGAGAGAGTTTTCTAGTTGAGTCTCTCTGGGTGCAAAGATTGGCTTTGTGTGAAGCTGAGAAAGTTACTGAGGCTTATGGAACCTCAGTTTCCTGATCTGTAAAATGGGGTACCTACTTTATATGATTGTTATGAGGGGTAAATACCTACTTTATATGATTGTTATGAGGGGTAAATAAGATGACGCTTGCAAAATGCATCTCATGGATTTCCTTTATTGCTCCCTCTATCTCGTATATTCTCATCATACGGGTCACAGAGTGAAAGCTGCTTTTTCAGAGACTCACCCTGACCACTGAAGCTAATGCAGCCGCTTCTTCAGCCACTCTCTTTTCTTATCCTATTTTATTTTGTTCATAACCCTTATTCCTCACTGATTTTGTGTAATTTGTCTACACGTTGGAAGTACATTTCTCCAGTTGAAAGGGACTCTGATGTATGCTGCTCTGTCCTCAGTGCCTAGAACAGTGCCAGGCCACATCCGAGGACTTAATTCATATTTACTAAATGGGGGGTGAGGGCGGCACCACTGATCATAAGGACCTTGAAGGCACCGCAGAAGCGCGTAGGGATCTTCTCCCCACTTTGTTTTCTGTGCTAAGAGATAATACATATCTCCATTGGACAGGTTCTGAGGAGTCTTTGGTGCGTGAGGGTGATCGGAGGATAGGGAGAGTTTATATTTGGAAACATGGGTTTTTGGGGGTAGTTGGACATACTTACTGTTTTGCCCTGGCATTTCAGAGAGGGTCACTTGCTTCATCTTCAAGCTGAATGTCACCAGAAGCCTACCCAATGCCTGAGATTCCTATGAAGGCCACAAGAGGAGGCATGGTAGGGAGGTGTGCCCACTGTGAAAGTGGCCAGTGCTTGGCGGACTGCCCTGGCCACCACAGAAGCCGGCACTGAGATAGGGGCCTAACTGGAAGCCTAATAGCCCTGCCCACTCAGCACTCTGGACTTTGGGTTATGCATCTGGTTTCTAAGTTATCTTACTTATAATACCACATCTCGTTATAATGACTTTTGTCGATGCATTGATTTTGGTGCTATTTTTATTTTTCAAAAGGAAGTCATTCCCATTTTAGAAATAGGAATATAGATTCTTCTCCAGCTTTTAATATTTCACTTCGCTTGCTCGTTGACTGTAGTCTTTGGGTGAAGGTTAGTGAGTAAAATGTGAAGACTTATTTTTCAAATCCTTATGCAATATTCCACAATCATAAGTGTGTGGGCACATTTATTCACACACACATGTAAACTGTTGGTCATCTTCCTTCCCTGGCTACCATTTCCACCCATGGGCAAAAAGAGACACTTAGAAACTGGGAGCTCAGCAGTGCTGGGAAATACCAATGAATTCTGATAGCACATTTGTGTGTTGACTCCATAGCTTGAACAAGGTAAATTGGGAGGCTCATTATACACTCGACTGTGAGTTGGGGATTTTTAAAATTCTTTTGATCTATCTCTGGCCTGTGCTCACTCGAATGATCATTCATTGGAATGTTGTGATTTTTAAGAATCAGATGTTTTTCTTCCCAATAAATTTTGTTCTTGTTTACTGACCATGAGGGAAGAAGAGAGATCATTGTGTTGGTTTTGAATGTGTCTAGTCATGGAACTTTTCGTTGCTGCTGTGGGCTTTGTTCTCACCTGCAACGTGAATTGGATAATGTGACTGAACTGTTTTATAATGTTTTGGCCAGAGTGGTCACCATCTTTGAAGGGATAGACTGGCTCTCCAGTAACTTAATTCTTTAATTTAATGGAGATTATGTTTTTTCTAATTCTTGTTAGTGAATTTATATTTATTGTTCTTTTAGGAGGAGAGAATGTTGCTGTCATATAAATGTATTTCTTGTGGGAGTTGAAATACTATTATAGGTAGTGCCAGAAATTTGTGGTCTATCTTCATCAGCAATTTTCAACCTTTTTCATCTCATAGCACACATAAACTAAGTTCTAAACTTCTGTGGCACACCAAAAAATATATTTTTTGCTGATCTGATAAAAACATAGGTATAATTTTGGTTGATTTACAAAAAAATAATAATAGTAATTACCTATCCCTTTTGTTCCAAAATGACTTTTTTAAAAATTAGTCACCTGTACTTGTATATAAGGATTTCTGGTACTGAGAATTAACCAATCAGACACAACCTTATTATGCGATGTGACCAATAAGATGCAACACTGTTACATGACCTATATATTTATGGTTCAAGACCAGGCATTCACATCAGACAGCTATTGCTGTGGTCACTGTTGTCATTTTTTTATTTGGCAATCTAAGGAAAAAAGGGTCAGTGCCCCTGACTAAATAGTCAGGAATTATATGTTTTAAAAATCTAATGGACAAACTGAACTAACAAGCAAAATAGAGACAGCCGCATAAATAGGGAGCAGGCTGACAGCTCTGGTGGGTGGTCAGGGGTGGAGGGATGGAGCATAAAAGAGAAAGGATTCGTGGACGCGGACCACAGGGTAGTGATTGCCGGGGGGGCTGGGTGTGGGTGGAAGTGGAAGAGGGTATAAGGGGGATAAATGGTAATGGAAAAATACAATAAAACAAATTTTAAAAAATAATAAAAATTCTTAAGGCACACAGGCGTGCTATGGCACACTGGTTGAAAATCGCTGGCCTATATTGTTTGGAAATTGTTTTCAAGTGAATTTTCCTTAGAGGTGATGGGAGTCCCACATATATCATATATAATTAGTTTGTGTATGTGTGTGAATGTGGTGGACATGAATATGTGTTTTAAGTGTGTGTGTGTGTGTGTGTGTATGAGCATATGCGTGAGTTTGTGTGTGCAAGTGTGTTTGAATGTATGCTGATGCATGTGATTGTGTGCACGTGTGGGAGTTCGTGTATGTATGTGAGTGTGTTTCTGTATGCAAGTGTGTGCGTGTGTGTTTGTGTGTGTTTGTGTGTGGGAGTATATTTGTGGGGAGGCCCAGTGTTCAGCATGGGCTTCGCAGTGCCGGTGTTTGCCAGTCAGAAGCAGCTCTGCCCTCACCCAGTGCAGCCTGTTCCAGCTCCTGTGGCCTGATTCGCTTATCTGATTTCTCCTACAGGTATTTTTCTTTTGGAATTCACCAGCACAGGACTAAACTGCTTTTGCTGTTAATTCCCCTTGCTGTTGCACATGCCTCTTCCAGAGGTAATTTCAGTGTGAACCATTCAGCTGTTGAAAAGCTCTGTCATTCCTGGGACCTTTCCCAGAAGGCGGTTAAGCAGTGTGAGGGAGTGATAAAGAGACAGTATCACAAGGCCTTTAATTCGGCATCCAAGGCATTATTATATGTCTTTATTCATTTTGTGTCCGAAATACTTAAATGTCTTCATTTTAATTGGGACTTTTCATTGAACCAGATGGTATTTATTAATCTCATATACCAGAGAAACAGAACCAATAGGATCCGCTTTTAATACCTGCCTCTCTCCCTTCTCCCCACTCCATCCTCCTCATTATCTCTATCTATCTCTATCTCTAGCTCAAAGAAATTTATTATAAGGAGTTGGCTTATGCAATTATGGAGGTTGCGAAGTCCCACGGTCTGTTATCTGCAAGCTGGGGGCCCAGGAGAGCCGGTGGTATAAGTTCCAGCCCGAGGGCAGGAGAAGACCAATCAGGCAGAGATCGAATTCTTTCTTCATCCACCGGTTTGGTACATGCAGGCCCTCTGCAGACTGGATGAGGCCCACATGTGAGGGAGGGTAGTATGCTTTCCCTTCATCTGCCGATTCAAATGTTAATCTCATCCAGAAACATCCTCACAGATATACCCAGAATAATGTTTAACCAAATATCTGCACACCCCTGTGGCCAGTCAAACTGATGCCTAAAATTAACCACCACACACTTGTACAATAGTATAATCAAGGTGTTTCAGGAATTAGGTAAGCTAATTTCAAAATGTTTTGAAGACATTTGGTAAAAGTACTGTTTTCCAAGCCTGTTTAAATGATATTGCTAGAACAGTGCGACCAGGTGCCTATCTCGCTAAGTCCTGCCCTTCCACGAAGGCTTTCTTAGAAGTGCTGGCAGCGTTGTGCCTGTACCTTCCTGCTCAGCACTGCCTTCATTGAGTCAGCTGACCGCTGTATTTTATGATGTGTGCTTGGTTCATGACCGTCTCTTCAGTGAGATGGTGTGTTCATCAGGGGTGAAGACAGTGTCTGTGTTCCTCGACAGAATATTCTCTGTGCCAGGGAAACAGTGTTGTCTCCTCCCTTCTCTGTGTGCTCTTTGCACAGTGCACATGGAGATGGTGCTGTTGGCCATGACCATGATGGGCTAAGTTGATGCGGACTCTGGCCTGCAGGATTCGTGTGTTGTGGCTGCCACGAACGAATTCACATGGACTACAGAAGTCCTGTGGAGAAAAAGGGACGCATGGCCACTCTCTTGAGAGAGTGAGAGAGAGGGCCCCAACTCCTGCCTGGACAGTCTTTTATTGCTTTTCTGGGCACATTACATCAGGATGGTCCTCTTTACTATGCACAGGTTCACTGTAGGTGATTACCTTTCCCAGATAACAAAGAAAAGAATGTTGCTAATTACTTCAAAGAGAAGAATGTTACAGATCAAGGGGAAAAGTGGTTGAACTGGTTACACTCCATACTTGGGAGGTTAAAAATCTTTAGCACAGATTTTAGGAAGTTATGCAGTAAACATTTAAAGATATGCAGTAAACATTTGTTGCCTCAATCCAGGGTGAGGGATTTTAGCAAAAGCAAGCCTCATAGCAGCCTAGGTACAATGCAAGACTGATTCCCCATGGGAGAACTGATCCATGGGCTCCGTTCCTGTGTGCCGACTCGCTCCCCACTGGTTTTCCGAGTCGTGGGCTGGGTACATTTGCCATGCCACGTGGATAGGTTCCCTATATTAAGTCTCCACTTTATGATGTCTCTCCAATACAATTTATGTTCAAATTTAAAGTGATAGTAGTTACTTCGTATAATTATGTCTGATTCACAGTTTTCACTATTACTTGGTTATCAGATTTCAACCTGGTAGGGAAATGATATGAATCTTAAAAACATACATTTTCTGGTTTCAACATCAGACTTGATGGTAGATACCACTTATTGCCCATGATAGTGAATATAGGGAGAAATTGAGTGCTATATAATTTTTGAAAAACACTTAGATTATTCACACCCCTGACTTTTCCTTCATTAGCACTTGCAATCAACCGTAATACTAGTGATGGTGATTTCACTGAGTCAGACTCTTACAAGGTGCTTACTATGTTGCCAGCATTGTGCTCAGCTCTTTACTGATATTCCTTGTATTTGCCTGATGGTGCCCTCGTCTTCTAGTTGAAATAGTTGATGTATTTTTGTTTATACATGATTTTATCTTTGTCTTCTGAGACATTTGGCTTCAAGAGGTCAAGAACTAATCAGGTGCGTATACTTAAAATCATTAATTTCTTCAAGAGTTCACATTTATATTTACTTGTTTAGAATTCTCTGGTGTTTCCTAAGTCCCCTCTTTTGTTTCTGTTGTGATCAAGAGTTGGTTTAAGACTAGGATCAACCACAAGTAGCAGCTTGCTACGAGGTCCAGGTGACCATGACAGTGGCGGGTAGCTTCTGACCAGACGATGTGGCCTTGGAATAGTCCAATAGGCTGATTTATGGGTCTTATGAAACCCCAGGGGAGGGTTTTCTCTAAAAACCCGACTTAAGATGAAGCTGGCCGGGGCAGAGAGTATGTAAAGCTAAAACTTCCTGCCTAACCTGTTGCACCATTGGGATGCTTAATTGAACTGCTTTCCAAAACCAGTGCTCAGATTTTGGTCAGCTGATACAGTGAATAGTGGTGACCCTACTCATTGGCAACGCTTTCATTTCCTAGTCAATACATGCTTTAGTGCCTGCTGTGTGCCAGGGACCATGCTGCCCCCTGGTTGAGGGGAAGTTGAGTCTTCACTCATGCTGAAACTCTGGGGCTCTAAGACCTACGGGACACCTCTCTTAGATCTTCACCTTTATCTTCAGCCATCTCTTAGAGCTTCACTTCTCTAGTCCTAACCCCGAGTTACTGCCTGGTGTAAGAGGACTGAGGTGCCCTCCATGGTGCCTCTGACTTTGTCCATCCTCAGAAATGTGCTGTTGCCCTAGCTGAAGTTGTCAGAGTGTCCTGCGAATTGGTGTCACGGGCGTCACCTGTCGCCTACGTGACTTGGGGGATGCAGCACCAATGGAGCAAAGATTCATCTTTTTACAATAGGGTGAAAATAAGGCTCGTCATTTTTTACAGTCCGTGTTTTGGCCCTTCTATCCCCCTTTAAACAAAAAGTAATACAAAAGGAATATTATGTCAGAAGGTATTTTTTTTTTCTTGCCTTTCGGTTTGTAAGGTAGCAGAACTATAAGAAACTTCCTTCTACCAAAAAAAGGTAAATTCCTCAAACCTAAAATAGCAAACATAGTAATAACTTTAGTCTGTGCTCATAAATTTTTAATAGCTTAGTCGATGCTTGTCTAATGAAATGACAGTGTAGAAATCAGGAGAAGTCTGCACTTGGGAAGGGGGAGGGTGGATTCTTCTCCCTGCCTCTGAGGTGAGGCTGTCACCAGGCACGGTCCCTGTGAGCTGGAGAGGCCTCCTGACCGACCGTCAAGGTCCGGCCCATAGTCATCAGCCAGCGCTCTTACCGATGGATGCTCTGCAGCTAGCTCACTCACACCGCACGGAGATACTGAAGTTAGGCCCCACATTCCCTTCTATATCCCCACATCCTGGGTTTCCCCCACTGTCTGACCCTGAAGTGTCTCTCTTGCCTGACCCTGCTTTGTATTCCTGGTGCCTCTTCCACCTTAGTGCAGGATTTTGTCATCTTTTCCTTTCTGTCTGATCTCCCTGCCTCAGCCTTCTTCCCTTTCCTGTCTCTGCTGTACTGCCTGCAGAATTAGCTGATATTGTCTGTTGCTCAGCTAACATTGCTCAGCGACTCCAAGCCCTGACCGTATGTCCAGTACACAGTCTTGTTAGCACGCTTTTCCATGTCTTCTCTGACTTGGCCTCCATGCCCCTCCGACCCCTTTCCTGTGTGTATCCCTGCCTTTGCGTGTGCTGCTTCCTCTGCCAGAAGCGCTCATTAATCTCTTCTCTGCTTCATGCAATCTTGGCTATTCTAAAAGGCCTCTATTATGTCTCCTCTCTAATTATTTTCCTCCTATGGTCTGAATAAAAAGAACAGGAGAAGCAATCGCATCTTTCATGATGCTCAAGTAACTTAAATGCAAATTCATAAAAGTATATCTCTGCCTTATCATTTCTGTCAGACTTGATGGGGAGGTTAATCATATTCACGGCAGCGGCTTTCGTCTGAAACCACTCTGCTACTCTGAGAATAGTTTGTACCTTGAGATTGAGGTGAATTATCTCTCAGGTGCTGAAGGAATTTGCAGATGGAATCAAGGTACCACTATTGATAATATCCTGAAAGATTGTGTCAAAAGCGAGAGGTGCCAGAATCACGATAAATACCCTGATTTTGCGGAAGGCACCCAAAGGTCCTAGGCCTGTGCTGTCCAGAATGACAGCAGTGGCCATAAGTGGTTGCTGAGCACCGCATTCGTAGCTGACCTGCTTCGAGAGGTCCTGTAAGTACATAGACACCTGACTTTGAAGATTTAGCTTTAAAAAAGGATGTAAAGTAACTCATTAATTATTTTTGTGTTACATGTTGAAATAATATTTTGGATTTTGGGGGCTAAGTAAAATATATTATCAAAATTAATTCTACCACATTCTTTTTAATTTTTAATACAGCTCCCAGAAAATTTAAAATAATGTATATGGTTCTTGGTTTTGACTTGCATTATATTTCCTTGGAAGATGTTCTAGACTCTCTGTAATTCATTGATATTACTCTGCGTCCTTGGCAGCATTCTAAATCACAGTAGTAAGCAGATGGTTGTGTACTTGTAGAAAAGGAAGAAGTAGTAACTAAAAGCAAGAATAGTTTCAGTAAGAACAAATTATGCATAGCTTCATTTTTGTATGAAGTTACTAGGCTAGAAGATCAGAACAGCCCTACAGATTCCTATTTGGCTTTCTGTAATCCATTTGCAATGTCCCCTCTGATAAAGCTTGCGGACAATTTAGAGAACAGAGAGTTGTGGTTGATAACATAGCTGAATCTGTAACAGGTTGAACTCCATTCTCAGAATATCTTGCATCGATTGTTGTGTCAGAAACAGGCTGGGGGATGCTCTCGGCTTCCCATAGACACAGAGCTTGTTTCATGCCAGTGAAGCTAAATCATTGTGATGAGGTCAAGTTTGTTCAAGTTTTAGTGGTCCAAAAGAAGGTTGTGCCACACGACCACATTCTGCTGAGTGGTCTGGAGGCATTCACTGACCACATTTATTGAGTGCATATATGCCCAGGCACTCTGCTAGTTACTGAGAACAAAAAGTAATAGTACTATTAATATATTATCCCTAACCTTAAAATTTTGTCTAGTTGAAAAGAACACAACTTGAGCCCTGGCTGGTGTACCTCAGTGGATTGAGCGCGGGCTGGGAACCAGGGGGTCCCGGTTCGATCGCCAGTCAGGGCACATGCCTGGGTTGCGGGCCAAGTCCCCAGTGAGGGCCATGTGAGAGGCAACCATATATTGCTGTTTCTCTTCCTCTCTTTCTCCCTCCCTTCCTCTCTGTCTAAAAATAAATAAATAAAATCTTAAAAAAAATACTTTAAAAAGAACACAACTTGAATAAAATCAAAGACCTTGTGGTACTACACCGATAGAGACATGTATGAGGAGGGTACTAGGCAATGTGGGGGATATCGCCCCACCTCTGCTGGTTTGTTCAGAAGATCTGTCTTGGTCCTGATATCTAACTCTGGCCACAAAGAATGGCTTAGAATTAATTGGTCTAGAACTAAAATCATTACCTCTAGTGGTTCATTTCCCACAACTTAATATATAGCAAATTAATTTGTGAGATTTAGAAAAACCTGAAATCTCTTGGTTTTATTTTTTCCAGCTTTATTGAGGTTTAGTTAACAAATAAAAATTGTATGGATTCAAGGTGTATGGTGTGATGTTTTGGTATGCATATACAATTGTGAAATGATAACCACCATAGTTATGTATGTATGTATGTATGTATGTATGTATGTATGTATGTATGGTGGTGAAAACACTTAAGATGTAGTCTCAGCAAATTGTCTGTAGACAATAAGGTATTATTAACTATAGTTTCCATGCCAAGCATTAGGTCTCTAGAACTTACTCAATTTATAACTAAAAGTTTGGACCCTTAGACTGATGTCTCTCCATTTCTGCCACCTCCTAGCTCATGGCAACTGCCATTCTACTCTCTGCTTATGTGAACTTGACTTTCTTAGATTCCACACATGAATATGTGAGATTTTTCTGCAGCTATAGTGGGAAGCTTGGTAATATCTTGAATTGCTTTCAGAAATGTCCAGGACAAAATCATCCTGACTGTACTTTTGGAGATTCACTGGATTCGTGTAACAGAGTTGCCTTCACACTATCACTTAAATGCATCTGGCGCCCTGGCTGGTGTAGCTCAGCGGATTGAGCATGGGCTGGGAACCAAAGGGTCCCGGTTCGATTCCTAGTCAGGGCACATGCCTGGGTTGCAGGCCAGGTCCCCAGTGAGGGCTATGTGAGGAGCAACCACACATTGCTGTTTCTCTCCCTCTCTGTCTCCCTCCCTTCCCCTCTCTCTAAAAATAAATAAATAAAATCTTTAAAAAAAAAATCCATCTGGCTTTCCCACGAGGTACCTGTCTGGCTGCATTCATCCAGAAGCAGGTAATTATGTATTGTGATCAGGCTTTCTGAACTTGAGTTGAAAGTTATGGACTGAGCTCTTAACAATCTAAGAGGCTTGCTGTGACAGAAGGTCTTTTTCAAGAGTTTACGTCACCCATCGACTTCTTTGGTTCCCTCAACTTGGGTCTTCCAAGTATGTAGTGAGTGGCTGTGGGCAGCATCCAGGGGGCACAGCGGTATCGGAGACCCTCCCGGAACCTCTCCCCTCCGTGACCGAGCCCCCCTCAGCCATCCTGTGCTCCACTTTGGCTGAAGGACATTCCAGAGGCGGCTCCACGACATCTCTTCCTGTGTTTTGGTGGAGATGTTGCAACTCTCGCATGGTTATTTCCTGGTAGGATCCATACTTCACACATTTTAAAAAGTTGGCCAGAAACATGCAGGGCAAATAATTCGATTGTTTGAAAAATAAACAGTAAATAGTAGTAAAATCGAAGCTCAACTTTCATAACTTAGTAGGAAATTATGGCTAGTTTCTTCTGTATCATAACCTCTCTTTTTATGTTTAAATTTGCTCTACATCCAGAAATTTTATTTTCTGTTTTCCTCTGATTTTATTTTGTTGTTTTGTAGGTGTCTCACATCTTTTTGTGAAAGAAGGCAGAACGTAAAGTTAAACTAGAGGCTTTTTAATGTCATTTTCAGTCTGTAAGCTGTTTGTTCAAACTCTTTACTCTGGGTAGGTAGGAGTTATATATTTGACCTTGTTGATGTTTTCATATTCAATGTTAAATATTAAAGCAATGCTGAAAAACTTTTTAATTATACTTATGTATTTTATGTGGATGAGAAAATATTTAGAAGTCATTTTTTCATTAAAAATTGCAAGTTGAATGAGTCTTATGGAAAAAATAAATAATTTACTTCTTGTGTAGAAAATCTCAAAGTGGGTTTGGCTGTGTTTCTGGGTCACGACCAGGGCACTCTGGGTGTTTGGTTGGTCACAGTGTGTGTGAGAAAGGCAGTCCCTTTGGGTTCCCATGACTGTGGGGCTGCTGAAGGTCACATGGGATTATTCCATGTCTTTCTCAGAATAACCCTGCAGGGCTGGTGTTACTATGGTCCTGCTTTACCAATGAGGACATTGGTGCCAGCACATGAGGTGGGATTTTCAAGTCATTCGGGGAGTAGAAGATCACACGCTCGTTGAACTTGGGCTGCGCTTGGCTTTGGCCGTGCACTGAATAGATCCCACTGCCCTGCCCAGCCCAGGCTTCCCTGTCCTGAGGTTGGGCAGAGTGGAGTGGCATTCCCACTTTGCCTCCCTGGCTGGTGCCCTCCTGCCTGGGTGGCTCCCAGAAGCCCCAAGTTTCACTCTACCCGGGCCTGGGAGTGGTTGTTGATAATCCCAGGACAGGTTTTCCTGGAGGGTCTTCCCTCCTGAAGGCTGTGTCTGGAATTAGATAGTGTGCTCTCTCTGGAATTGGCACTAGCTGGGTATTACCAACAAAGATTTCTCTCAATGCTGCAAGAGAAGGCAAATGCCTAGTGTTACAGAATATTTATCTAAATGCATCAAAGATGGAATATAACAGCAAGAAGTGCTAAGGTCAGCATAAATGCATGAAGGGCGAGGGTGTGGCACGTGCCCAGTGGTGACCCTCAGATCCAAGCTAGAATCCCATGGGGGTGGGAAGGGGGGGTGCTGTCCCCTCTGAGGCAGCTCCCTCCCCCGGGCGCACACCCGGGCTCAGGAAATGGAAGTTGACCATATTGGAAAGACCTTTGTGGGGTGCTCTGCAGATTGCTGAGCAAAGATCCATGAGGGAAAGCAGGTTTCAACTTCATGAAGGTCAGAAGTGACCCACACCAGGATGGACTCTATTGTGGGGGCAGGGAGGGAAGTCCAGGGGGACCAGACAGTTGACTTTCTGTCCTGCGTGCTGAGGCCAGCCCATAACTCCCATTGCTGCTGCCATGTCCAGCACGACCTTTTTTCTTGTTTTGGGATTGTTTCATCATCCTTAGAAGCTCTGAGTCTGCCCCACAGTAGACTTAATGGAGTCTGCTCAGGGCACCCTCTCTGGCACAGTGTTGGAAAATAAGGTCACTTCTTTTTAACATGGAAATAAACTGGTAAACGCTTGTAAGAGCAGTGGGGGAGGAGTGAAGGAGCTGGCCTTCAATTGTGAAATGTTTGTTTCCATGCTGGGAATGTGACAGGAACATGGGCTTCCTAGGAACGGGATTGTTTGGACGTTAAGATCCTGGCATCTGTGCGTGCAGAGTTATGCTCCTGCCTTCCGTTCTCTCTGGCTTGGCACAGGCCCAGGAAAAACGGGCACTACTGGGGCTAATGCGCAGGAATAGTGATCAGTTCCTCCTGAAAGGCCCTTCAGGATCTCCACTTCATGGGCACAGCCAACCCAGTAAGAACACCTGAGATTCTGGAGCTTCCTGGGCTGCCCTCCCTGGAATGGGAATTGGGGGAACTGCTGAGGGTATCCCGGGGTGCCAGTGATGCACAGGTGGCTTCAGGAGCCCCTGAACTGGGTCAGAGGTTCCCAAGGAGCACACCAGTTACCTGGAGGGCTGTTAACACACCGGTGGCCCTCTGTGGGTGGGGGAAGGGCTGAGGGTTTGCGGTTGAACTTGCTCCCTGGTGAGGTTAAACTGCTCATGTGGGTGAAGCCCTCACTTTAGAGGTGTGTGGTGCTAAATTTGAGAGTTTCCAGACACAGTGAACTTGGCAGGGTCTGGGGTGGGAGAGAGGGTGGTTCTCTGGTAGGGAAAATGCTGCAAAGCCAGAGCGGGTTATAAAGTTTCTCCCAGAGAAGACCTGTGGTGTCACAGGCTTTAACTTTTTCAGCATGAATCATAAGCAAAGTCCACAATTTTTAATATAACACTTCTGCTTAGTAAGCCATGTGTATGCATATTTTTCCCTAACCATTTTGTATGTCTTTATGTGTGTGGATTTTCATATGTAAAATGTTAGTTCAGCTCTGATTTTTTGAGGTACCACTTCATTAAGCATTTTAGCCACTTGGAAGCCAAACTGTATGATCTTTACATGTTATTTTAAAATGAAATATTTTAATGGAATCTGTTTTGGAGCATATTCATAGCTTTAGTCAAAAATTAAGTGTATTTGATTATATCTTTGTTAAATCAATAATTTGGGCTGTGAAAATGTACTTATTTTCTTTTGACTTAAAATAATATTTTTTACAAAATAATATTCTTTTCTTGGGAATTTTATTTTTTTAATCTTATGCTTTGATGTTCTTTATTAATTTTCAGATAGCTTGACTATTTATTGTTACAATACCTACAATTTACATTCTTGGAATACTTCTATTTCAACAAAAATTAATATAGATATTATTAATTGATTAAATTTGGAGCAATATAGTGAAGATAATTTCTAAATTTAGTCTTAGGTTCTTACGTAAAAATGCCCTCTGGTGAGCACAGTGCAATATACAAATGATATATTACAGAATCGTATACCTATAACTTATAAAACATTATTAACCACTGTTACCCCAATAAATTTAATTTTTTAAAAAATGCCCTTGATGAACTGAAATATGTTTTTTTAAAGTTACAAGTACATAAAGTGAAACTTAGTGAAATGTGTATTCTATACTTAAGTCCTATTTGGAAACAAATTTAACTAATGGAATATCAAACTATTTCTTATTACATCATTTAATTTATTCTGTTTTTATGGTTTAATTATATAGTTGACCCATTTACTCTGAATTCCTCACCACATAGAAACTAGGGTGTCTTTCAAATGGTTTTTAACTATGAGAAACCTGAGGTCTCTTTGGTGTGGCCAGAGGGAACTAGAACATGTGTTCTCTATGCTCTTTGATGGTTTTTTAAATCTGCGGAGTAAGTACTTTCAGATAAATGATTCTACTGTGCAGAAGGAAAGGTGGGAGCCAAAGTAAAATCTGTATTATCTCTCGTTGCATAGCAAACAACCCACAAACTTAGTGGCTCAAACAATAAAGCTTTCCCGTCTTTCACGTTTCTGAGAGAATTCCGGGTGTCTCAGGAGCCACCATCTCAGTGTGGCCGGGGCTGCCATCACCTGGAGGCCGGATGGGGCCTGGGGGCGCTGCATTGGATGGAGGTGGTGCAGCCGGGTGGCAGGTGAGTTGATGCTGGCTGTGGGTGGGAGGAGTTCAGTTCGTCCTGCCTGGGCCCTTTCCTGGTGCTTTTTGAACCGTTTGGTCATAGGTCAAATTCTTGGTCAGCGAAGAATGTCCGAGACTTTACCCAACTCCATGTATCCAGCAACTTCAAATACCATCACATTGGAGGTTAGGGTTTCCATATATTAGAATAATTTCAGGGGGGAACACTAATATTCAGTCCATTGCAATAGCATTATTACTACTAGTAGTTGAAAAGCACGTGCTTATTTACTCTGTTTCAGGTTCTGAGCCAATAGAGTTAAACCCTGAGTAGAACTGAGATTCAAATTCAGGATAACATATTTGACTGCAAAATATACATCTATAACCACTAAGCTATAAATACTACCTTGTTTAACCAATTTTTGATGATTAATCAGTTTATTTTTTATATGTTAGACCAACAAGCAGTATTTTATCCAATACCTACTTTTTCATGAGCATCAATTTGAGATGGACATAAAAGAATTCAAAGACTGTTTTTAAACATATAATTTAGTTGGGGATGTATGGCTCACATAAAACATCCAAGTGGTCAAAAATTGTTGCAAAAGATTACATAATAAATGCTGTATTTTATGGAGTAAGTTGTAGTTTTTATAATGCAAGTCAGTACCACCATTAAGATAGCAAAACTGCCTTATATGTAATGGGGCCATTAATTTGATGTTTACTCATAGTGTAAATCATTCCTGGCCAGTCATTTAGATTGATATTAATTTCCCCAAAGCCCTAAAGATAGCATAGAGCAGACATTAATGAAAAGTTCTGTTCTCAGTGAAACCTTACCCTCTCTTATCTTACAGACGTGCTGGGTGGCCTGGCTCACAGAGCCCACTTGCTAACTTGCTGGGGGCTGGCATTGAAGGTTTCAGGGGCACCCTAGCAGAAAGAAGACCAGAGCAGGGCTCTGTGTTGCTGCTGATGCTGGTCCTTCTGGGTCCTGCTTCCATAAACACAGTGATTTATGTGTAGCAGGGCCTCACGAGGAAGACACCCCTGGCTCTACATTTCATTTGAAGGCTAAGGTTTTCTTGTGGCATGAGAAGCAAGAAGTGCACAGTAGACACACACTGCAATGTGGAGGGCCCCGAGGACATTCTGGGGAGTGAAATGAGCCCGTCACAAAAGGATAAACTCTGTATAATCCCATTTAAATGACATGCCTCGAGTGGTCAAATTCACGGAGACAGGAAGTAGAGTGGAGGTTGCTAGGGGCTGAGAGGAGAGGGGAATGGGAAGTTAATGTGTAATGGGTCCAGAATTTCAGTTTTGCCAGATGAAGAGAGTTCTGGATGTGGCTGGTGGTAAAGGTTGGACGTCAGTGTCAAAGTATTTAATGCCATTGAACTGTACACTTAAAAATGGCTAAATGGTAAATTTTATGTTATATGTATTTTACCATAGCAAAAAAATGCAATAATATAAAACATGATATCTTAATAAAACCTGCATTTGACTGTTAAAAAGGGTGCCCCATAGATTGTATTACATTTTATTTATTTATTTATTTTTATTTTTACAAAACTTTTTTTCTTAAGCATACTGTAGGCTCCAAGACAACACTTCATTCTGGCTGTAGGTGGCAAGAGATATTCTGACAAAGAATCCAGATGTTAAAACAGGACGAAATGAGGATCACCATTGCCCCAGGCATGAGAACAGCTCACTTTTTTGCCAGATTTCCTTCCACCCGTGGCCAGGGGGCCTTTTAGCTCCTCAAGTTTCTTCTGCTCTTCTTTTTGCTTCTGCTCGAATGCCTTATCTCTTCCATCTCCTTGGCCTGCTGCTTGGGCTGCTTCAGGGGCTTCTTCTTGCCGCCTTTGCAGCCGGACATGGTGCCTGCCACGTTACATTTTATTAACATTATGCCTAGTTTTCGTAGGAAGCAGAAAATATCAGTGTTGATCTGGCATTATTCTACACTTGCTTATTAACAGAATGACTAGCTTTCTTAACAGAAAGAGGAAAGTAGAGATTCTTTGGCCTGAAATTGTTGCCACCTGTTCTGGAGAGCCCATGAAGGCGATTCCAATTAAATCATACTCCTCAGCCAGCCAGGACAGCCCCGAGCCTCAGCGCTGTTAAACAGAGATTCAGCTCCTGAAGACTGAAAACACAGAGTTAGAAAGCGGTGCCCCGTGGGCTTGATGAGCATAAGGAGTGTGTGCATCTTCAAACAGCTGAAGTGTTACAAAGAGTCCTGTAGTCCAACACTGTCTATATTGTGGAGGCTAAATTTTAAGGCAAAAATGGAGACTTGAGTTTCATTAATACTCTCTCTTATTTGATATTTGGAGATGCCTGGAAGAAAGGAAAATGGCCAGTTTATAATCGTAGCAGAAAACAGAATTTTGTTGACATAATTTCTTGGCATGATATTCTAGGGGTATTTAAATTACTATATTACAGTATCAGTTTTTGTTTTTCAAGGAATATAGTGCCTGATTTAATAGTCAGTCATTTAAAAATTATAATTCATACATGTTCCTGACAACGCTTCCCCGTTTTCCCCCATTATCCCCCTCCACCTCCCCTCTGGTGACTGTCAGTTGTTGTTAATTTCAATGTCACAGGTTCTATTTTGCTTGCTTGTTTGTTTTCTTGATTAGGTTCCACTTATAGATGAGATCATATGGTATTTATCTTTCACCGCCTGGCTTATTTCACTTAGCATAATGGACAAAGCCAAAGAGGGGTAGGATCAAGGGTGGGAAGTGGGGATGGCTGGGGTGGGAGGGGGTGGTGGTGGGAAAATGGAGACAACTGTACTTGAACAACAATTTAAAAAGGTGAAAATAAATAAATGAATAAATAAAAAATAAAAAAGAATAGTTGTAAATATAAAAACTAATTATAAATAAAAAAGTTCTGCTTTTATAACTTATAAAAGTAGAATTATCATATGACCCAGCAACTGCGCTTCCGGTATACACCCGACAGACTTGAAAGCAGGATCTTGAAGAGACACCTGTGCACCCACGTTCACAGCAGCATACTCACAAGAGCTGAAGTGTGGAAGTAACACAAGGGTCCATCAATGGATGTGTGAGTCAGCAAAATGCAGTATGTACATACACTGTAGTGTTAGCCTAAAAACAGAGGGAAATTTTCATATATGCTGCAGCGTGGATGGACCTAGAGGGCATTATGTTAAGTAAAATAAGCCAACCACAAAAAGACATAGATTGTGTGATTCCACTTACATGAAATACCTAGAGTAGTCAAATTCATGGAGACAGAGAGTGGAGTGGTGTTTGGGAGGGGTTGGAGGCGGGAATGGGGAGTTAGTGTTTAATGGGTACAGAGTTTCATTTCTACAAGGTAGGAGTTATGGGGATGGATGTTGGCAGTCACAATATTATTGAATGTATTTAATACCACGATGTATACACTTCAAAACAGTTAAGATGGTAAATTTTATGTGCATTTTACCACAAGAAAAAGTTGGAAAAAAATAATTTAAAGGTCAGCCTCCAGATAAGATACATACTTTCTGCCTTAGGTTGTAGTGAGTTCCTGACTCCTGTGTTTGCTGTTGAAAGGAGTATTTTTCACAATGTAACTTAATAAGGGATTTTGCACATACGAATTTGATTAACAACAAAATACATATTTTCTACAACAGTTTCTTCCTGACAAAGAAATACAGTGACTTTGGAAGAACATGCTGACCAAAAAGGAAATAACTCTTAATATACTTTGGATTTAGGAAATCTCTGACGTTATATAAGAAGGCAATATTTTATTTTATTTTATTTTATTTATTTTTATTTATTTTTAGAGAGAGGGGAAGGGAAGGAGACAGAGAGGGAGAGAAACAGCAATGTGTGGTTGCCCATCACATGGCCCTCACTGGGGACCTGGCCCACAACCCAGGCATGTGCCCTGACTGGGTATCAAACCAGGACCCTCTGGTTCCAAGCCCGCGCTCAATCCACTGAGCTACACCAGCCAGGGCAGAAGAAGGCAATTTTCTACACCAATAATGAAATATCAGGAACAGAAATCAGGAAAAAATCCCATTTTCAATAGCAACAAGAAAAATAAAGTACCTAGGAATAAACCTAACCAAGGAGGTAAAAGACCTGTACTCAGAAAACTATACAACACTGAAGAAAAAAATTAAGGAAGACACAAATAAATGGTAGCAGATACCGTGTTCATGGATCGGAAGAATTAATATCATCAAAATGTCCATACTACCCAAAGCAATTTATAGATTCAATGCAATCCCTGTTAAAATACCACTGACGTTATTTCACAGATATAGAACAAACATTTCAAAAATTTATATGGAACCATAAATGACTCTGAATAGCTGCAGCAATTTTGAGAAAGAAGAACAAAGTAGGAAGGATCACAATACCTGATATCAAACTATATTACAAGGCCATTGTAATCAAAACAGTCTGGTACTGGCATAAGAATAGATACATAGACGAATGGAACAGAATTGAGAGCCCAGAAATAAACCCAAGTTTCTATGGTCAATTAATATTCAGCAAAGGGGGCAGAAGCATAAAATGGAGTAAAAGTAGCCTCTTCAACAGATGGTTTTGGAAGATTGGACAGCTACATGCAAAAAAAATGAAACTCGACCACCAACTTATACCATACACAAAAATAAACCCAAGGTCAGACATTTTTAATGAAGGAGATTCCTTCCTGTATTCTTTCTAACCAAAGTATCATATTACTCCCACAGAATATGTCAAAATCACTCTTGTTTATATGTTCTGCATGTTGGAGTTTAGGCTGGGAACCACTGTAAACTCTGTTTTGCTTTTTAATTTTATTAATCTTTTATAAATGACAATTATGTTCAGCCACTGACTCACGAGTATTAAAACCCTAGAAATGACAATAATTGGATTATGACTAATAATGTGCTAGGTTTAAAAACATGTACTTGTGGAGTGTTAAAAATGAACATTTGAGATGTGCAACGTGTTTCTAAATACATTATTTTGGAACCAGGCACACTTACCTGTAAGAGAACTTTGAGACACTGACACGATAGTAAGCGGTTCACAGCTTTTGCATTTTGACCTTTTTCAGAAACTTCTGTCTTGGATGTGACATCGCTTTGACTCTGTGGGTTTTGCTAAGTGTTATTGTTTATGGAGAGTCGACGAACAAAACTGATGGGACACATCTGAGTGAATTCAATTGTACACCAATTGTACACATCTGAGTGAAACTTTGCAGTGTGCTTTTTTCTTTTTTGTAAAGTCTAGAGATATACAAGGACCTTGGTCAGCTCGGTCCCAATAAATTATTTAGTAGAATACGTGAAAGACCTCTGTAAGGTTGTCCTCCCAGCACATGGGGAGCATCACAGGGAGGTGGTTGTGATCTTTTTGCTTTGAACCTCAAGAGGATGTCCCTGGTTGTGTAATCTTGTCTTTTTGGAAAGGAAAGACTGTTTTCTAGAAAGTTGTAAATCAGTGATTTATACCCAAGTGATTCTTCTATACCTTGCATTTTTACACATTTTTGTTGAAACGCTTTATTCCAAAGTAGATGTTATGGCCATTCGTCGATGAAAAAGTGGGTAGGCAGAGGTTGCTGTGGCTCAGCCGACATGGAGTGTTTTCCCGGCACCGAGTCCTTTGCTGCCTTCTTTCTAGTGAGTTGGCATTTGACGTTCAGAATGACCCTCTGAAGTGAGGGCTCTGATTACCTCCATTTTACAGACGAGGAGACCTGGGCTTTGAAAGGTTAAGTTACTCAAGGTCACATAGTGAAGGCATAGAAGCAGGATTTGAATCCAGCAGACTTGAGAATGCCTAAGAGTATCCGTGAGGAAATCATGTTGGTCTCAGTATTGTATTCCAACTTCAGCCTGCCTGGATTCTTCAGAGAGTTGCTCACCTCTGTTTTTTGTTGCCTCAAAATATCAGCTTTTGCCTGGGCTTACTCCGTCCCTCCTATACAACCCAAGTCAACACTGCTGACGGGTGTAAGATCAGACAAGACACACAGAACTGGAATATCCTGGAATCCCTGGTTTATTGGGAAGCTCCATGAAGTGCCACCTCCTGAGCAAGTCCTAGGGATTAAGATAACCAGACAGGGGTTACGGTTTATCGGGGGGACCGAGCCATAACTGGTCTTTGTATCTGAGCTGATGTGGTCACAGAGACGAGTGGGGCGCCACAGCATGAAGGGGAGAAAATGGTGGAAGCATGAAGTCGAGGGAATGCATCTAAAAGTAGCGATTGTCGGAGCTATGCTACACACAAGGGGGCTGAAGCCTCCAGACGCACGTCAGGAGGTGTGGCGTGTTTCAGACAGTGGACGTCCTGTGCACAGTGTGAAGGCAAGAGAAATGAGGCCCCACGAGCACGTTCTGCAATCCTTCAGAGCTGCTGCGCACAGCGTGTGGGAGAATGGTAGAAGAGCTGCGTTGACCGGAACCGGCCTGAGTGTGTTTGATCCTGTAGGGGGTGGAGAGCTACCAGAGGAGTGTAAATATTGTAGGCGTGGGGCGGGGGGTGGTAGGAGGGCGTAGTTGTCACTAGGTAAGAGATCAATTTTGCTGACCCTGTGGAGCGTTCAAAGTCTGGGCATTGGGAGGCAGATTGTGAAGTGATGGTCATGATTCAGGTAGCACATTAGGAATATGAAATACTAGGAATAGAGTATGGCTGAATTCTTAGTTCAATAAACTTGCCGACGCCGGGTCCCCCTGCCTTGGGAGACAGTCTGTTCAAATGTGAGATCATTCGGTGCTGGAATGCTTCTGTCATGAGCATATTAGTCTCCCTGTAACTGCGCCACTCCGAGTGATGTCTCTTCCTCCAAATGCGACCACCCCCACTCCCAGATGCTTCCCTAGTTGATTTAAATAGTTCCAGGTTCCCTTTTTACCTGCTCTTGCCTCAGTTTGTCAGGTTCTGAGAATACTTAACACTCTTATTATCGTCCTGGATAGTATAGTAGATACAGGGTAGTTCCCAGCTCACGCACCAGCTTAGGGATTTAGTCGTGGGAGGAATGGCAACACTACAGAGGATTTGGGCACCTAAGCTGGGCTGTAGAAGGGCGTTTGAAATGAGTACCTCCACAGCACAATCAAACGTGACCTACATCCCTACACGGTTAACCAACTTAGAACAGAGTGGTAGTTGTGTGTATTTGTATTGAATTTGATTCTTCTCTTGGATCAGTCTGTAATTTCGCTGATGTTTATGCCATAGCTTAGGGTTGACTGACAAACTCAGACTCATAGGTCTTTTCCAGACTAATTAATTAGTTTATACCTTCTACCATGGGAGTGCATTCCCTACATTTCTGGGATGATGAACTTTGTAAACAAGGACAAGAAGCTCTTTCTTATTTAATCTTGGTGACTTTTTTCCATCTAGTGAGGGACCAACACATGGTTGTCCCTCAGGAAATATTTATTGAATGAATGAATGAATGAATTTGTTTTTTTTAACCTATATTTTAATGTAATACTATGAAATTGTTCAGTTTTCTCATATTTAGAACCATGATTCTATTATGTAACATTTTAGTCATTTTAAAACTTGATTCAGCTCTAACTTTGATAAGCCTGTCTTATATCTTTACTTATATGATAGATAAGTATATTCATTAGACTAGGACAAAGCCTACTGATGCTTAAGGGGTGCTTCCCAATTAATAAATCAGATGTTTTTACAGATAGTTTTAGAGTTGATTTTAAATTCGCTGACTGTAAGTGTATTACTCAGTGAATTTCCTAAGTATGCCCGATAAAGTGCCCAGTACTGCCGTTATGATGTAGATCATGTCCATGCCTCCAATATGCCTCTGCAGGGAAGCCTTCCCCTGCACTCTGACCTTTTGGCAGCAACTGATCTGCTTTCTGTTGATACAGTTTTGCCTTCTCAAAAGTTTCACATAAATGGAATTACACATACGGTCGTTTGTGTTTCCTCCTTTCCCATAGTGTCATGTTTTTAGATTTACTTATGTTGTGTGCATCAGTAATTCTTTTCTTTTCATTACAAGGTATGTTCACTTGTGTGATATAGTACAATTTGTTTATTCATTCAGCAGTTGGTGGGCATTTGAGTTCTTTCAAGTTATGGGTGGTTATGAATAAGGCTACTGTGGACATTCTTGTACAAGTCTTTGTGTGGGATTTATCTTTCAGTTTCTCTTGGGTAAATACATAGGAGTAGAATTGCTGGGCAATACGGTAAGTGTGTGTTTAATTTAATAAGAAACTGCCAAATTATTTGTCAGCGTGCCTGTAACATTTTGAATTTTCCACCAGCATTGTATAAGAATCCCAGTTGCTCCATTACATTGTAAACACTTGATATTTTTGTCCTTTTTAAAAAAATATGTAATCTTTATTATATGCTTCCATTACCATTTAGTCCCCTTATACCCCCTCCCCCAGCAATCACCACACTGTTGTCCATGTCCGTGAGTCCCTTTTCTTTCTTGCTCAATCCCTCTACCCCCTCCCCTCCCCCTTAACTAGATATTTTTGCCCTTTTAAATTTAGTCATTCTAGTGAGTATATAGTGGCGTCATATTAAGGTATTATTTTGCATTTCCCTACTGACTAAATTATGTTGAGGGTCTCTTCTTGCGCTTATTTGGCATTTGTTCATTTTCTTTGTTGAAAGTATGTTTAAAACTTGTATTTTTTTAAAGATTTTATTTATTTATTTATTTTTAGAGAGAGGGGAAGGGAGGGAGACAGAGAGGGAGAGAAACAGCAATGTATGGTTGCCTCTCACATGGCCCTCACTGGGGACCTGGCCCGCAACCCAGGCATGTGCCCTGACTGGGAATCGAACCGGGACCCTCTGGTTCCCAGCCCGCGCTCAATCCACTGAGCTACACCAGCCAGGACAAAACTTGTATTTTTTTTTAAAATGAGGTTGTTTGGCACTGAATTTTAATACTATTAATCAGTTTCTATAAAGAAATATAAGGAAGGTGTTTTTGTTGTTCATACACTTTCAAGAATGGAATTTCTTTCAATGGCGTTTCTGTTTCCTGTGCCATTCTTTTGCTTTTTTGGGTATGCATAAAGTGGTTCTTCTGTCATCTGTTGGTCTATTTTAATTTATCGTACCTTGCTTCCCAAACATATATTCTTTACTAAACCTGTCAGTTCGTTCTCTGGGAAAACCCCATGTGAATTCACTTACTACCTGCCTAAACACACACTGGCATGCACACGTAGGTCACTTGCAGACTTTGATTCAGTTAAATGAAAGCCTCCTTAATCAGCTCAGTCGTCACAGCACAGGAGGCAAGGACATCACTGCACATGTGTCGGTTCCCTTGCACCTGGCACTGTGCAGTGTAAGTGCCTGGGAGTCAGCGGGTGCCTGTTCATGATAGGGAGCTGCTGACCTGGGTCACTTAACCGTTAAGTGCTTTGAATGACTCCAGAGCTTTAGCGAGTAAGAGTTCTGTCTGAATTGATGGATCTAATAGGATATTATCTTGAAATTCTTACTTTAAAAACTGCTTATCTAAGCTTTGGCCATAGAATATCTACATTTTGCTTGATACCTATCTATAAAATCTACTTGAAACTGCATTGTAGCAAAGCTATGATTATGATTTGACTGTGAATAAGAAAGGGAGATTCTATTTTGAGGATAGATGTATCTAGGTTAGACAGCCTAAAAGTATTTCAAATTTCATTTTAGATTTTCATGGACACTCATTGTTCAATCTGGCTTTGTCAGTGGAGTACAAGGCAGAGCATGTTCTTGGACATTAGTAGTGTTTTGTATTAACATAAAGCTGAGTTGACTCATTAAGTGGTGTTCATGCTATGTAGAATAATAGATGTGTAGCAAAATAGATGAAATTATAGCTCTTAAGAGGTTATTTATGGAAATTATAAATTGATTATAATTTAATGGAGCACTGGATTGGCCTCTAGGAAATCAGAGATTTAAGACCAGTTTTGCTGTGTGACTTTGAAGAGGTCACTTGGCCACTCTGGGCTTTTGTTTACTGTGCTATGAAATGAGTCGATTGGAACAGGTGACCATTCAATCCCTTATCTTCAAGAACAGGTGCTATAAAAAAAAAGAATAGGTGCTATGAGTTATTTTTATTAGGATGAATTTGATGTCATATGGCAACTTTGAAGACAAATCTAGCCCTGAAGTCCTTTAGATGGGGCACCATTCCCCATCCCAATCATAATTATGTGACTCTGCTATCTCTGCAGCATTAGAGTAGGAGTTCAGCTCCATTATCTTCTCTCTGCAAAATGCGAGAAGGAAAAGGCAAAAATAGTGGTAAATATAAAAAGGGATTTTTGATACAATTTTAGGACAAAACAAAAAATACTGATTGCAAAGAAGTAAAGTATAAAAATTTTTAATTTTTATTATGCATCACAATGAATTCATATTGGGCCCAAAGATGTTTTTTATTAAAATTTCTCTAATGTGGCCCTGGCTGGTATAGCTCAGTGGATTGAGCGCGGGCTGTGAACCAAAGGGTTGCCGGTTCAATTCCTAGTCAGGGCACATGCCTGGATTGCAGGCCAGGTCCCCAGTGGGGGCCACATGGGAGGCAACCACACATTGATGTTTCTCTCCCTCTCTTTCTCCCTCCCTTCCCTTCTGTCTAAAATAAATAAATAAATAAATTTCTCTAATGTGCTATTAAATGTATATGCACATTTGTAGTCCTGGATCCCATACATTTCAACAATCTTAAATTGCCATAAACTTGGAGTTTATTTTTCTGTTTTACTCCAGAACTAATTTTACTTTTGTTCTTGTTGAACGTTGCTGGGTAATGAGACGGGACGTAGGTAGATTGTTTTGAACATTGTAAATGTGAGAGCGGGACGTATCATTCTACTTGTTATTTAAATTGACATTTTCAGGCTTTCTTTTATTTTTTTAAGCTAAACAAAATCTAGGCCAAGATTTGTAGGCTTGGTAATAAACGTCTGCCAAATCATTCATTACACATCACTCCAGAAAGGAGATCGTGGTTGGGAAGCTGGCATCGACCTTAATGAAGTGCTCTTCACCAGCATCTGTTGAAGTCCCGAGTGCCTCCTTAAAATATTTTACTGTTGATTACTTTTATATCCATGCAAAATAGAGAGTAAATCTCAATAAGAAAGGTATCTACTATAGTCAGAGCATTTTCATTCACTGTCTGTGAGCCCCCACTTTTACATAAATGAAGGTGTGTACGCCAAAAGCAGATGCTAGTGGAGAAGACGGTCAAGTTTCCCACCGTGTTATTTTCGTTTGAGTTGTCAGGCGTATGGATAACAATCACTTAAATGATTCATTCACATATGTCCCAATACATATGTACTGGGAGATACTTGGATAAAAAAAACATTTAGGTGTCAGACAGCCCTAGGGACACGACTTTCTTCAAAAAGCTTCAGTTTCTTTCCCCTTTGGAAAATAGAGTCATGTAATTTCTGGTCTGAGGATTGTGCCCCGTCCACGCTGACTGTTTCCTTCCTGGAAACGAAATGCAGTGCACCCAGCACTTGGGACATCGCTGCCCCCAAGGTCCATCCTCCTCCAGGAGAAAGAAGCCCCGCCCAGACGGACATGGGTTGGTGAGCTCGCGTCGGAGCTGGAACTGCGTTTGGACAAGAGTAAACGCTGCTTTGTAATATTTTGCTCCCTTGCAAACACGAACAAAGTTTCTGAAGTATAAGATACACGTTCCTCCCTGGTTTGCACGTGCTTGTGAGAAGGCTACATCACATCCTGCAGGATTTTGTGAACGAGTGGTGCTGGGGATCTTGTGCCCGGCGTGGTGCAAAGCCCCGCGGGGCTCTCCAGGCTAAGGGCACAGCACAGGCTCCTTTGGTTTGTTTCCCATTGAAGGCACAAACACAGCCCATCCTTCAGTTCATTTATTTTTTTCTAGACTCAGTTTAGAGTTTGCTAGAGCAGCTGTGTTAGAAAGAGGATTTGGACCCAATCTTTTTCCAGGTGTATGAGGAAATGTACTGTGTTTGTTCTTTTGGTAAAAATCAGTTTCTTTTTAATGATACTTGAAACATTAATCACTTTTATTCTCCAGAATAATATGTAATCTGTCTCCTTTTCTTTCAGAAATCCCCAATTGGACATCTAGAGCACCTGTCCTCGTTGTTCTGAGCCTTGGATTGGAAGTTAGCAACACTTTCTAAGGCTTGAAAGGGAAATAAAAGGTAATTGCACGTTAAAAATATACTATTAAATTCGTGCATAACTCTGATGATCATAAACACAACCTTTTATTTGCTGAGCAGAATTTAGGTGTCCCTTCCTGCCCCTTCTTTTCCTGCCTTCATTCTGCCCGCTTTTCTCTGTCAGCTTTTTCTTCTCTCCTCTTCCCCACTTTTCTCCTTTCCCTCCCCTCCTTCCTTCCGTGTATTCATTCACAGCCACTTGTGGAGTTTTTCCACCAGTGCTGGGCACCGTTCTGGGCATACACACTTTATCACATTCTCTCAAACCCTGGCAGAAAGGAGGGGATTGGCAGAAACCATCTCTGGAACTGGCGGCCCGCCCACCCATTCACTGTGCTTACTGGCCTGGCGGAGGCTGGTCTCAGCTCCTTCCCCTCCCTCACCATTGTGCTATCTCCTTGCTCCTGGCCCTCTTCAAAGTTGCCTGGGTATTTGCAGACAGTAGCTTTTTCTGCTAATTCTGTGGACATGTAACCTCCCCAGTTTGGACTGTTAGAATCATATTCCCTCAGGGGGATAATAAGTAAAACAGGACCCGTACAGGGCTCCTGACCTGTGAATTTGTTCAGTATTCTCACTGTGATGTGAGACCTGGTGTATTTTTTCCAGTCATTAACATAATGCATATGTTGCAAAACAATGAAATGTTACAGATATGTAACATAGAATGTGCCTGTTGACATTAAAGCCACTCCCCAGAGGTAACACTGGTTAAATTGGGATATACATATTAACTGTTTTCCTGTCTGTGCATATACTAATGTTGTTAATAAAGATGTGTGGTCTCTAACTAGTGCCTTAACTGAATAGGGGAAAATGACTGGAGTAAGGGTGGTTTTGCAATTTCTGCTAAACACTGCACCCTATTTCCTTCTCGTTCTTCTTGGCCTTTGCTAACTGAAAGTGCAATTTCTGTGAGTTGGGAACCATTGGCATTCTCGTGTGCTTGGTTCAGTTTGCTGGTGTTTTGTAGTCATGTAGAAGAGCGGCTGCTGACCTGCTATCGCACTAAGAATGCATTCGTCATCCAGTATTCCGTAGCGCACCTGGACTCGGGTGTTGCCCGGTCAAGGTGAGCACCCTGCCCTGGGTGCTGTGTGGGAGTACCGCTTCCGTGGTGCACACTCCAGCATGGCCCTCGAGACATTCGTTTCTTTCTTCGCAGTGTCTCTGTCTGTCCTGAAGTTGACTGTGGTTCGTCGGTTGATAGCCAGCACAATTGTCTTCCTCCTGACGGGACAGCTCCTTACCATGCTTCCTGCCTCCGCCTCCTGCTGCCGTTTCCTTTAGCCTCAGAGTTGACTCGCTGCCCCCCTGGGTGCTCCCCACTATATCCACATACAACTTGCTGATTCCTACAGCCCATATGCCACCACTCCCCCGGTCTGCCTGTTCCCTCACACTGTCAGCTGCCGAGGTGGGCACCTGGCTTGTTTGGCTTCGGAACAGAGAGCTTTGTGTGGCCAGGCACATAGTGGGCCATACATAGGAAGTATGTAGCTGATGACCATTGAAGGGACATGGGGCATCTGTCTAGACCAAAACTCTTTATGCTGGGATGCCTTGTGCTCTGGTCAGCTAGAAACCCTGGCCTTTGGGTCACATGCTCCTGGGACCGTTGAGCTGTGCCAGCTCTGAGGCTGGACTTCAGTTCCCTTACTGTGAGTTTCTTCAGAGACACTAGGGTCCAGATTTATGAGGTGTCTTGTAGACTCTCATGAGGGGTGCAGCTCTGGCCATATCAGCCCTGGCCCCTTCCTGTACGCTGCTATAGCTGTTTTCATAGGTGGGGCAGAGGGCAGGCCTGGAGAGCCAGACTCCTTAGGGTCAGTGGGAAAGAATGTGGCTTTGACGTTAGGGGGACCAGCGTCAGGACTCTGCCACATATAATACATGTGACTTTGGGATAGCTGTTCACGCTGTATTTCTCAGTTTCTTCACCTGTCAAAGCAGGGTAATAACAGCACCCATATCACAAGACTACTGTGTGTGTTCAATGAGTACGTCGCCGTGTGGACTGGCCCAATGGAAACGCTTAATGCATGTTAGTAGCTATTGATACTGTCATCGTCTACAGAATGCAGATAACAGCATTACTTCTCATGGTTATGTAAACACGAAATGAGGTGGTGTATATAAAATACCTTGGGCCGGGCACGTAGTGTGCTCCACACGCAGCAGCCTTCCGTGGTGATGGTGAAAACAGCATTTCAGCAAGGGTATCCGACCATGACCCTGAATGCTGGCTAATGCCAAACAAGAACTGCCAAGAGTGGCAGCAAGTTTAGTTTGTCAACCACACACGACTACTTATTGACAACTTATGTTATTGGAAATCTCATCCTTAGTTTATTAAATCATTTCTACACTTTGGTCACAAAAATAAATTTCTAAAAGCATTGGTTATGATTGACTGTTAGAGTGCATGGAAAATTATATAGTTCTATCGTTCTTTTATTCTTATTAGTGCCCACGTCTTAAATATAAAGCACAGTACTTTCTTGGCTTTTATGAAATTTTTAAACTAACTTAAGAATAAGGATACTTAGAACTTGAGTAACACTAGAACCCCTTAGCGTACGTGAACCCGTTAACCTGTATAATCACAGCATGTACACAGATACGTGTTATTATTTTGGTCTCTCTCATTAGCCTTTCTGTCATCGTTCTGAACTGTGAAGTATACTGAAGTATTATCACCCATGCTATATGGCTGTTCCAAAACTATAAAAGAGCATGTAAACGGAAATTTATTAACATTTGATTCTACTATATCTAAATTCAATTAGGCTTATATAGAAACTTTGATGTTCTTTTCTCTATACTCTCTCTGGACCAAAAGCACATCTGAATTATTGATGCTTTGGAGAATTTCTTATCATTTGTTTTACACATTTGTTTTTTGTACACTTGAGGCAAATGACGGTTCTTGGCTTAAGAATGTCTTTTAAAGAAAAGAGTGCATAATTGAAGGGCCCGCGTGTCACCTTAGAAAGGGAATGTTTTGAGCCCTTTTGGCAACAGAGCCCTGTCTTGTTATCTCTGCACCCATGCCTGGCCTGGGGAGGCTCAGTGAAGATGGAAACTAAATCGAAACACAGCGAGGGAATTGGAGAACTGAACACGCCTTCGTTAGAGTGCTGAGAATATGATGACTTTTCAAATGTGCCTTTAGTGTTACTGTAACAGTTTAAATTATAAATAAAGGCATTTCAGTGGGAGTGATATTTTGTGTGTATTTGAATGCAGTTCTTGTTCTTTCCTCGGTTTAGGATGCTGATGGCATGGAGTCTGTCTTTTCCTGCCCCTGCCCTGACTCCTCACTCCCTCCTTTCCTGTCTACCTTCCCTCCTCCCTGCTACCTCCTGCCTCCTTTTGAGATGGACTTTGAGCAACACGCTGTCTGTCCCTGCTCTCACAGTGCTGTCTGTCCCTGCTCTCACAGCGTTCCTGTGCAGTGGCCTGGAGGTCCTGATGAGAATTCAAATAACAGCAGTAACTAGCATTGAGCAATAATGCCACTTCCCCTGCCCTTTCTGCCGTTGTGACTTGCATTGTGGTAGACCCCACTCCATATGTTACACACCGGAAAGAGGGAGCCGCTGGCCCCTCTGTTGGAATCTGTGGTGGTACATCTCTGCTGTTGACTTAAATCTACTGCTTACATGGTTTTGTCAATGTCCTTTGCTACGTCTTTTCTCAGCTCGTTTGAGGTAAAAGCGTTCTGCCTCTATTACCATCACCATATTCTGGCAGAGAGCAGCATTCTGGGTGCATCTCACAGGAAAACCCAAGCTTGGGCAGTTTTAACATTCTCTTATCTGCCAGTGCTTATTCGTCGTGGTCGAAATCTAGCGCTGTGATGCCTCGCCTTGCTTAGTGTTCTTCTCAACAGTAGACATTATCCGCTTTTCATTGATTTACTTTGTGAAATTTGCATAACTTTAAAAATTTGACTTTGTCACGTTTTTATAACACGTTATAGTTTGTCTCGAGATTAGGCAAGTAGAAAAAAGAATGCAGCTACTTCTCAAAATCGGTAGAAATGCCAAGTGAAAGTTTCTGAAAACCACGTAGTTTATTTAGTTGCTGCTCTGAATGGGATGAATGAGTGATCCCTTCTCCTCCTAGCCCCCACCCAGAAGTGACCTTTGATTTAAACTCTCATTGAGTTTGCCTCCTTACTTGATTTTGGTATTGACCTGACCAGAGTACCGTCCAAGAGCAAACCATTTAAGCAGGTATGTATTTCAATATGTAGTTATATACAATTCTTCAAACCCTTCAAATCCTAAGAATTTGAATTTATCTCTTCCAACTCATGAATGTCTTTTTTTAATTTATGTAATATAAACTTAGATTTTTCTAAACTGAATTTCCAAATTGATGTCCAGTCAGTTATTTGTTTATTTATTTATCTATTTATTTATTTTTACTATGTTTTATTGTTGAAATAGAAAAGCATCTGATGGCGTATTTTGGTTTTTTGGGTGTTTTTGAGACCACTAAGTTATCAATAGACCTTTCATGTATTAATGGCATTAAGGTACAAGTGAATATTAGAAATTTTTTTCAACTTAGTCTAATAATCCCAGGCTCTGCTTAACCTTCTACAAGCCTGTACTACAGTAAATTAATTCTGATTATTACATCTGATTTTTAAAAATTTCACCCCATTTCAGGTTTTTGTATACAAATGTGTCATTTGGCTTGTCTTCTCTGAAAGGAAATTTGCTTATTTTATTGACTTAAAATGTTAATAATGTGTCACATACTTCAGTTATGAAGAGGAATTTGTGTTTTAACAAGGAATATTATTTATAATCTTTAAAAAAATTTTAGTAGCATCTCTTTTCAGTGACTATGGTTCTTGACTCTATGTTCTGACTTCTAAGTTAATTAAAATTGGAGAACAGATGTTTCTTTCCTCTTTCTCGTTGCTGGTCAGGGCACCCAGGCCTCCTGCTCTTGTTTTCCCTTTCTCTCTCCACCCACTGTGGTCAGCATTTCATCTCAGAGGCCGTTCTGTCTTTGCTTTCTGCCACCTGAACAGATAGGCATCATCCACTGTGACACAGGCAGGGGTTGTCTGGCTTTGAAATGCAGGGTGAATGGGACCAAATTAATTTTAAATTGTTCTGACCCAGCAACTCTCCCAATTTCTGTTTCTTAATCTTCAAAAGGAGGATAATTGTTCCTATTGAAAAGTGTGTCATCTTTGTCCGAATGGTTGCTAATGGCATATAAATGTACTGTAGCCTCTTTTCACTTAAATTTTGAATCTCCGGTGTTAGTCACTCTGGATCGGGGGCAGAGCTGCTGTGACTCCTCGTCAATCCTGGGAGCATTGTCCACGACTCCTCTCTGCTTGGAACGGTGGCGTCTTTTGTGTATGAAATCGTGGAGTGTCTAAGATAGAGATGTAGCAGATTTAACTTTAACTCCTTGACTTTACAGAGGAGAAAACTGAGATCATTTTACAGTTGCCTTCATTTAATACATTTAGGAGAATGTAGCAAAGATACCTTTTTCTATTGCTGTTCTTAAGATAGGCTTTCTTCGTGTCATCAAAATGTTTATGGAAAGTAACTAGTGCATTAAATCACATTAACAGTGATCGGCCTTCAACACCCACCGGAGTAAGGCACAGATTTGCTTCTTCTGAGACCTGTAGGAGCACAGTGGCATTCGGGAGTTTCCTAAGTGGCGATGTGATTGCATTTGCTCATTTAATAGTTCTCTTGACAGACGTGCCCTGGGCATTCTCATTACCTTCTGAAAAGATGAGGCTCCTGCGTTGGAGAACCACACTGTTAGAGTTTACGAAAAGGCAGCCCCCTCATGGCCTTCTGAGGTAATTCTGCCCTGTCACCCTCGGTGCCTGGGATTAAGTTACAGAGAACCTGACTGTGAACCTGCCAGGGCCCCGCCCCACTGGCCCTGCTTAGGGACACAGGACACGCCCTGAGTCATCTGCGCTCTGAGAATGTAAATGTGGGGGGACTGGCTCTCTGTGAGAGCCTCCGGTGTGGGTCATGTTAAAATTGCAAAGAGGTTAGGTCAGCCTTAATATGACTTGAAGAATGAATGTGTTTCCCTCAGAGTGAATGTACTGTGTTCTTTGCTGCTTGATGGGGAGGGGGGCAACCCTGAAGAACCACAGGCAGTGTGCCAGTGAGCAAGGGGGCCATGTTTGCCAGCTCCATTTTCCTCAGTTCCCTGTCAAACTTCCAACCATCCATGTAGGGTCTTATTAACATGGGATCACACTGCATTTATTTACATGATCTTGTAATGTTATTCCTTAGTCCTCTCATCACACGGTTTTTAAAATAGTAATTTATAAGTCATTGCTGTCTGCTGGGCTGTGTTCAGAGTCAGGCGAGTCCGTTGGACGGTGGGACAGGCGATAGGAATTCAGAGCTGAACTCCTGGCCGCCCTGCAACAGCGGATTGAGTCGCTGTGAGAGAAGCCGACCTCCTGTCTGAAGGTCCCTTCTTCTTTGACTTACTATAGCCTTAGCTCTCCTTGGGTGATCCCCTTACTTTTTTGTCCTGCAAAACAGTTACCTTTCGATTGGGGCATGAGTTATTTTGACCCAAAAGCATCCTGTCTATGTCCCGTGACAATTCATTTATTGAACAAAGCAAAGCAATTTATTTATTGATCAGAACAAAGCAAAGAAAAAGCAGTTTGCTTTTCTCTATGCATTTTATTTTACCACATCTGAAATAGTGCTTGAGAAGAGAAACTGAGGTGCAAATGGGTAGAGACCCAGGAACTCTTGGATGGTCTCCTCCTGGGTCAGGACTGTTTTTTTTTAATGTAAATTTTAGTGTACCCTAAAATTTTCATTTATATTTTTCTTTTCTCCACTATCCTTATTTCCGCAACCTGGTTGGCATGTGAAGGTCATTGGTAAAATAAATTTTAGTGACAAGTTCATGTATGTGTGTGTTTTTTAAGCAGAGGTTTAGAAATGGGAAAATCTTAATTGCTAGGGCACATCACAGTAATGTAAACGCGTGAATAAATGCTAAGTGGAAATATTCCTCTAGCAAGAACTGCGGCCACCCTTTTAGTCTAAAACATGACGATGTTTACCGCTCTTCTTCTATTCTACACTTTTACCCAAACTTAAAATGTCCTGTCATGATTATGTATTTTCAGATACATATTTTATGTATTGAATATATTATGATTATGCACATCATCTAAATATATTTTTGGTGGTCACCATCATGTAAGTAGTGGTGATATTTCAACCCACACATTAATAAACATTCATTCATTTTGATTTGTTTCTGCCTATTTGGGGGAAAGTGCAGCCGGAGGGAATCACAGCAGGTGTACCATAAACTGGGGAGTCTTGTTACGAGGTAGGGAAGGTGAGTGGCTACCTTGGATGGCGAAATTCAGGCACCATAGTGATCGCCCATTGTCACAAACATGTGGCATCGGGGTTTTGCACTATAGTGATTGGCGAGGAAGAGCTTCAGGTCAGCCACGCTTCCTGATGCGGACCATCTGGTGAGTGAGGACTTCCCTGAACAAGTGTGTGTATCACCTCTCCCTCAGTTTCAGCCATGGGACTCGGTAATCCTGGAGTGAATTTCTGCTTTGCATCAGGAAGCAGCACCAAGAATTGCACTTATTTCCTAGCACCCAGGTCTTTTCGTATGAAATAAACAGGAGTCTAGCTTTAGTTCCAAGTATGATCTGGCTTCAGATAAGCTGTATAAACTTTCCAAGCTTTAGTTTCCTCTTGTTTGCCATAAAGAGAAATAGATTCTGATTTTTCTGCTTGCATAAGCCATATAATTTTTGTTTGACTGGTATCATCAAGCAGTAAGTTAGAACAAGTAACATGGGACCAAAAATATTGTTATTCTTTCCTTTTAGAAACCATAGTCTATAGTTGACCCAGGATATTACATTAATTGCATTTGTGATGAAGACATTTTACAATCACAGATGTTAATTGATTTAAAAGTAGAACATAATGCATTTTCATTAAGCTGTGGAGAAACAAGGTTGGGCGCTTTCTCCTGATTTTTCTGGTTGACTTCGACAGTAATGAGAGCTCTGTGTGAAGTGCTAATGTCATTCAAAGGTGACGTTGTGTGACCCATTTGGTTTTTGCCTGCTTTTTACACAGATTGTCTTACACAGTGTATCTATTCCTAGTTTATTCAGATTTCTGGTTTACCTGGATTTTTTGCAATACAGATTTTAATTTGACCCATAGGATCTCCCCATCTCATTTCTTGAGGCAGGGAACCAGTTAGGCGATGCTAACACAGCCCCTGGAGAGCCATGTAAGGGCTCCTTGGACTATTTTTGTTCAGCTGGCTGGTGCAAGCACCCCGTGTGCCAGGGTTTGATGGGGCAAGACTGTACTTTTCTCATACACAAGATAAAGGTGCAAGTGAAGAACGTGTTTCCTGTGTGTTTTGTTTTTCATTATCTAAAAGCTATGGTCTTTATCAAAACCAGTTATCAAATTGCCCCTTGCTGGATTCTTGTATAAGAATTGAAATAGACAAAAAGCATCTTCTCATTAACATGCCAGGACTTTTTCTGACTTCTAGGTGTCCCGCTTCACAGTTTGGAAACAGGCCTTGTTGCTTTCAGCCCGAGACTTTGCATGACACATTCGTCTTCATAACACGTGCTTCTCCCTCAGGACACTGGAGCCAACACTGTTTGCCCCGAAATGAATGAGATGATTTTCCAAGGTGCAAGTGAAATGCACCAGGGGTTGGCTGATATTTAAAGAACATGAATGAAAGCAATAGACACCTCACCAGAGCATGACCCAAGAGATTTTTGACAATGATTCTCTCCTAGAATTTGAAGTCCTATCAATGGCTATTTTATGTCAGCTAGAGTTGTTTGTCCATGGGGTGTGTCCCTCCCTGACAAGGGGAGGCTGCCAGTAAATGTCAGCCCAGCTGCTGGCGGCACGTTGTTCCAAGAGCCATGTGCATCAGCCCAGGTGGACCCTTAAGGGCAACCCGTGTCAATAGTCAAAGCACTCAGACATGGGAGAGTTTGGTTGTCAGATGTCTTACTTCAAGTCATGGGATTTTATCTTTGTCAGAAAGTTGCAATGTGGAGGAGTATGGCCTAATGAAAACTTTCTTTAAGTCAAGAACTTCTATTTTCATTCTGAAATGAATCACTAATTCTTAAAACCATGAGAAATTTAATCTCTTTCTGCTTTGGTTTTCTTACCCAGTCATACTAATCCCAAATCTGAAGACTTTCCTGGCGTTTACCGTTGCAGGCACTCCTCTAGCTACTTGACATGCATTACTTCATGTAATCCTCATAGCAGCTCTGGGGCAGGGCCTGCTATTACCCTCAGTTTATACATGAGGAAACTGAGGCATAGAGAGGTGAAATAACCTGCCTAGGGTCACACTAATAAGTAGTGTATAAGATTTGAACCCAATGATACTGGTTCTAGAATGCCATTCTCTTAACTCTGAAAAACTTCTATCAGGTTACCTGATTCCTTTGTATTTGGTTTGATTGTGTGAATATACACTTACCCTTTTAAGGAAGCTGTGTGAACCGGTGGATATGACTACTGTTTCTCTGGAACATGTTGGGTGGCCTACGTGAAACGCCTTGTCTGTGCTGATTGAGCCCTACTTTCTGTCGCAGTGTGGGCTCACACCCACAATTCCAAATGCTCAGCATCCCCAGGTGCCACTCACATAAACCGCTGTGGGGACGATGGCATCTCCAGGGTGTGGCATGCAGACTGTGCAGTTGTGTGCCCAGCACTTCATAAGCTGGCAAATAGCCTTAGTTAGAAAACTTTAATGAACACATAGAAAATGAATATATTGTAGGTATGATGATAGTTCATATTTTCTTTATAAGTTCACCTTAGTGCATCAGAGCTACCTTTCACCAACTTCATATGTCAAAAAGGTCCATTTGAAAGCAGCAGATGCCAGGTAAATAAAGAAGCTATTAGGGTTGTAACAGAGGCATGAAAATAAGTACATACCTGAACCAATTCCTAATTTGGATGGACATTAGTTGGCCAGACTGTGGATATTTCAATCACAAAATAATCAGCTTGGCAATTTTGCAAATTATGGACATCACCCAATAAAATAAAAGACAGTTTTAAATATTTCAGCTGTCACTGAGCTCTAAGCCAATAAAACTCACTCATACATTGGATCTGAGGGATTTCTGGATACTCTTTAGTTAAATACCAGTTGTAGTTAAAATCAGGCAGTGCTTGGAAGTTCTCATAAGACAAGGACAAAATACTTTGTGAATGAGTTGAAACAAACCCCTCAAACTTTGCTTTACCATTTAAATATGTTCAGTATTTAAATAGGTTATATAGCATTTATACTATTTAGTTTTAAGAAATAATGAGTTAATTGGCTAAAATAAAAGGCTCTTTTTAAAGCAGCTTTAATTATTTAGAAGTGAAGCTTACTAGTCTTTTGAAGAGTTATTTTTAAAAATTCATGAAGTGAAATTAATTGGGGTCTGACAGTAAGTTGGCATGATGTAGGTCTGTGCCATTGGGGACGGGCGTCACCACATGTGTGACGGGAGGAGGCAGAGCCCCAGATCTGCATGGTGCGAAGCTCAGAAGCACGCTGGAAGCCTTCTCTTGACCGCTCAGAGCAGCAGTCGTCACAGCTGCACTGTGGCGCCCCCTGTCGGTGGCAGCATAGTCTCTCTGGCTGCTATGTCTCTCTTCAGCCCCAAGGTTGACCAGGAGAGCTTGCAGTGAGCTCCATGAGGGCAGGGAGTTGGGTTTGTCAGGTGACTGCTCCACACCCAGGGCCTGGAGCAAGGTGTGAGTCCTAGGGAGTGAGTGTTCCATGGTCACTAAAGGAATGGACTGAACTACTTCCTGATCTGACTGACTGTGCATCCTTTGCACTCCAGAGGCATAGGTCTTGCATGTTTCCATGAACAACTTTACTTTATGTGGCACCTTTAATGCACCTTTAATGCATCAGGCCCATTTTACACTATGCAGCTCAGCCCCTCAGCCCAGGTTCCAGCTGATGGACGTGCCCATTAGTTGATGACCACCATTCCAGTTTTATCTGTTGAGTAAAATGCAGTGGCTACCTGTGCAAACCACTGCAGTATGGGGCCCAAACCAAGGAGTATTTTCATCATACAAAACTAAAGGAAAGTAGGTGGTAATACCAAAAGGCAGGCACTCCTTTAAAGATAATTTTTTTTTCTGGCTAACAGCACTTTATTAACATGAGAAAAATAAAATGTGATACTCATTGAGCATGGTGACCAAGTTAGCCTTATCAGGTTAGCTATAATTGAATTTTAATATTATGTGTAATTAATTGTCAGAACGAATCTTTACTATATATTAAAACACAACTGTAGACTTTCAAATAAAATCTTAATTTTCTAGGACTTCTAGATTCTCAGAAATCATTTGTATACTTTATGGCAATTCTAAAGAGTGAAATTCTATGAGGAAATTGAGACACAGAGAGGTTATAGGAGCCCAGACATTAACTGTCAGATATCAACTGAAGCCTTGTAATTCCATGTGTTCTTTCTGTTATAATACAGGGTCTGGCAGAAGTAAGGCCTGTTTGAGTGTGGTTGGTAGGGTAATAATATGGATGTAATAATTTAGTGTTAATTTGAACATTCCCCCTAAAATGTCACGTGTTGTACTTGAGTTGCAGAATAACGTGCTTATGATTCTGTAATAAAAAAGGGGTGTTATTTGTGCCGAACCCTGTATGTGTACCAAGATTCCTCAGGAAGCACATAGTCCCCTTAACAATCCAAGATCACAGGAGTGTCACAGTACGACTAACACGTGTATAATTGCTGCCTCACTGGTCCATCTTTGAGAATCCCCTTAGAACAGTTCTGCCGAGAAGGAAATCCATGTGTGCATCTTACCTGAGATGAACGTACACGTACAGATGTGCGTTCATAACATTTCTTAGCCTTCAGCATGTATCACTTGCTCGCATTCACTTCTGTAAGAAGAGTGATTGATGCCAAGTTAGGCATCCACTAGTTGTGCAGTTTGAAATACTTCATCTGTGGTCATACGCTAGACTGCACCATTCTGCCAAGTGCTGGCTGGGGTTGGGGGGTTTCCTGATACATTGTATTGACCATGGTCCAGCTGAATATGCAATGCTCGGTGGTTTTACAAATGCTAGAGAGAATTTGCTTTAAAATACATAGTGTTATATATATGATGGTGTGTGCGCGTCTGTCCAGAAAGTATCCAGTCATATAATAAGAAAAATAGAGACATTTATTGAAGAAGATACAAATACAAGAAACACTGTACATGGGACAATGGCACCTCAGTCCCCTTCAGAGCAGGCATCTTGGGACCTCACACAGTTTTCCCAGTCTCCATCAGCTGCCCCATTATATTTTTCTCAGTCTCATAGATGGTCTGAAATATCTTCCCTTTCAAAGGTGATTTTAGTTCTGGGAAAAGCCAGAAGTCACAGGGTGCCAAATCTGAGCCATAGAGGGGCTGAATCACCTGAATGTGTGATGTGTCACAAAAAAACTCTGCATGAGATATGATGCATGAGTGGGCACAATGTCACGATGACGCTGCCAGTCACCAGTTGCCCATAGCTGTGGACTTCTGAATCATCTGAATAGTTTCTGTGGAGGAATGTTCAAGCTTATCACAAAATTTGATGCAGATTCGTTGCTCTACTTGCTCAGTCATTTTGAATGTAGTGGCCACACAGTCCACATGCTCACTCAGTGGCGTCTGCCACAGTGAAGCTGTCGTCATTTGTGCCCGTGCATTCCGGTCCCCTCTCCTTGGCTCCCAGGTCACATCGATGTTGCGCAAACCATCCTCATTATATTATTTCTATAACTGATATTGACAACCATAATATTAACACACTTGCAAAGCGGGAGAAAAGTGGGATGGAAGAGTTATGAAGGGAAAATTTCAGTGATGGTAGGGAGCATTTTCAATCCATACTGAAATGGTATTCCAGGAGTGAACCTAATTAGGTGGGAAAAGGAAACGCAGTAGATACCTTTCTTATGAAACAGTGAAGACTATACAAAACAGTGAGGCACTCTTGATTTTTTAGAAGCAGTGACATGAGCCATCTGTAGGATTTTTAATGGTGAGATAATGTTTATGCCTTAGTCCAAGAGTCCTAGCCTATGTGTAGGGAAGACGGGTTAAGTAGTTGAGCTTGGGCATCATAGCGGGGTTCGGGTAGGGTGCCTGCGGTAAGTTTTGAGGACTAGCAGTGTGTTCATAAACTGTAGCTATATCTGGGATGTCCCTGGAAGCTGCCACTTTTTTGTTTCCTCCTCTGTCTCTTTAGTGGTGCTGTCCCCTGAGGTCACTGGCCCTGAGCTGTTGGTCTTCCTCATGGGGGCACAGCAGTTGACCAGAGGCACCAGAGACCTCGTGAGATAATAATTCATCATTGGCCTCTTTTCCTTTCTCTTTCTTTGTAATCTGATATTAATCAAGCAATGACACTTAGTAAATGTTTGAAGAACTAATTTCCTACCAAACAGTAATAGAGGGATTCTGTCTTGGTACAGTTCATACTTGTTTTGGTAAATGATCGCTCTCTTGTACAACTTGAGAGGCTATTAAATGTGTATAATGATTATTGAGATTTTAGTGTTTTTAAAAATAGCTTCTTCACGTAGGCGTTTAGTGTGCCTGGCAACCAGTTTGAGAATTTGGGGAAAAAAGTTTTAATGTCAAAATAGGAGTTAATTTAAACTTTAGCTTCTTGCTTTTAACTCTTCTTTCAACTTCTCCAGAATGTTTATTAGTCTAAAAGTTCAATGGATTCACATTCTCTAGTATATGTATATGCTATTGAAATTTAGTGTTGATTTTAAATACTTGCTTAATAATCCTTAAAGCCAGCCAGAATCTCTGGAGTGCTTAAGCATAGTTTATTATTATAAAGCCAGGCAGCATGAAGTATTTAGCAAACAGTATTTTGCAGTGGTTTTTCTCTAACTTAGTCCCTTTCAGGGGCACCTGCAAGTTCTTTTCAGGAAAATTATTCAAAGTTTTGGTGGGAGATGTTTGGTTCTGGTGAATATTTTTAATTTAAAAGGAATATTGACATCGATCTCACTGTTGTTCTTCTCACCTTGCTGCGCCTTGACACCCTCACCCCCACAGCGGACTTCGTCCTTCCTTGCCTCCCCACCTCACGTCCTTGTCTTCTGCTGTCCTGTCTGTGGTCATCCTCGTCCTTCCATTCCCCTCTGCCCTCCTTGGCTCTCTCTCTTTTCTATACTTTCTCTAGGATCTCAATCCTGAGTTATGATCAGGGACACTTTCATTCCTTTTTCCCTGACCTCAAGACCTTGTGACTTGCTGCTCCATTTTTTGTTGTCCTCGGAGGTCGGAGTCTCTCATCTCCCTTCCCATGATCCTTGCTGATCCACTTCCTATGACCTAAGTCTGTGCATCCACCAGACCTGGCACAGCTGGCACCAGCTGTGAGGGTGAGGGTGATGTTCCTGGCCCTTCGGTCATCCTTCACCCAGGAACATCACCCTCACCCTCACACTTGGTGCCAGCTGTGCTTCCCTTTCAATTATCTCAACATTTATGCCACTTGCTAGGTCCACTTAACTGATTTTCCATGTCGAACTCAATTCACAGTGTCACGAACAGATCTCCTGATGTTCCTGCTAGACCAGCCTCTCTCCTGGCCTTTCTCCTAGAGTGCCACTGAGCTTCCGTTGCTAAGGAACCATCTTTGGAAAGCCTTGCAGAATCACCTGAAGTCCTGGGCATTCACTCACGACGTATTTTGGTTCTTTGACTCTTTTGTATTTGCCCTTTTCTTTCCTTCCTATGTTCCAAGTTAAGTCCTCGTCTTCTTTTCTCAGAGAGTGTTGCTGAAGCCACCTCCCATTGGTTACTCTGTCCCTTGAGTGTTCCCTTTGCAGATCACCCTGAATGTTGCCCATAGGTGAACCTTGATAAAATGCTATCTTTGTGCCACCTTTATTCTTAAAATCCTTATACTAACTCCCAGGGTGTGGGGGTAAAGGGTACTGATGTGGCAGGCTGGGTGCTCACCTTCTTCCACAGTCGAGTTTGAATTACCTTTCCGGCCATTACTGTTCTCCTTGGAAGCCTTCTCCTCATCTAAGTTGGTCTACTTGAGATCTTGGATGCTTTCTGAAAACCCTGTTCTTTTGCTCACAGAGTTCCTTAAAATCCCCGACCCCTTTTCTTCACTTAACCAAGTAATGGTAAGACACGCCATTTACTGACCATGTGCTCTGTGACTGGCAAAAGGCTAACGAGCATAGCCGTATGTACGTCACTTACCCCCCACCACAATCCTGTAATGTTGGTACTGTCCTATGGCTATTCTTGTATTGATGTTCTCCTGGCACCTGCGTCATGAGGTCCTATGAGAAATTAAATGAGCCAATTCCTAACAAGCATGTAGAGAAGCACTAGCAGATAGTCTGCCTAGTCTTTAGACTTTTTGTTTTTATGTAGGAATAAATGGTTATTTGTTCGTTAATGAGTTAAAGTAAAATTTGGTATTCATGCACTGAAAAGGCCTCATTACGAAGTAAAGTGAGTGTTCCAGTTGGCTTTCCTGAGTCCCGTGTGCACTGCAAGCAGCCCCGCAGCTGGGGGACCCCGTCACCAGGTGGGATGCCCGCTTTTGGGACCAAGCGCGTCAGCGGGGCATCATCTGTTGGTGGTATTCCACAGCTGCCCGCCTTGTGTTCCGCCTCGTATTTGCAGAATGGTTGTGGCTGTACAGGCCGTGTGCACGTTCTGAAGCTCTCCTGTTCTCTTCATGAAATGGACCATAGTCAGAAAAAAAGAAGACTCATCTCCCGCTTCCTTTAAAGGCAGAGCTCTAGCTTAAATATACAGTATTGTTTTAAGATCTCACAGTTACTTTTGAATTATCAATGAGGATCATTTTTATTGTTTTATTCTTAATGCTGGTTAAAAAAACTGTATAACATAAAATTTACTATCTTAATAATTTCTAAGTGTGAGGTTCTCAGTGGTGAACTTTTTTGTTATTGTTTCATATTATTGCTTTTTAATTTTGTGTGTGTTTATTAGCCACGTCTCTACAGCTGATAAGTAAAGTGCTTAGGGGCTGGGGTCACGTCTTGCCTGTTTCCCTGCATTCAGTCACTGCATTAATTTCGTGCTGATTGTCCCTAAGTTCTGTGTTTTGCGTCTATGACTTCATCTAGCACACAGCAAATGTTAAACAGTTGATGTCGGAGTTCAGGAAATTCTTATCAGGAATATTTTTAGTGGTGGAATTTGTAAACAGCTTGTGTGAGGAGTCACAGTTTATTTATTTTTTATATAAATGCCAAAGAAGATAAGATTTATTAGGGGAATTTTCTCACTTAAAGAAAAACCATTGTAGAGTAATGGGGATTAAGAATTTCATTCCCTCCCAGCAGGACTGGTATGATAAATACTGTGTGTGTGTGAGATAGAGAAAGAAGTGAAACTATGACATTGAGTATTTCCTATGTTAGTCACTCTTGGGGTGATGCCCCAAGAATGCAATTATTGCCATTTTACAGTGCTGGGTCAGGAATGAAAGGTTCAGTGTTTGATTTAGGTCTCGAGCTCTCATATACTCTATTCTGTTTCTGGGAGTCAGTCTGGTTTTAATATAACTTTCTATTTGGAGAGTTTAAAAGTTAGTGAACAAAATAATGTTTCCTTTTATCGATGCTCAAACCTTCATTGTACTCAGACTATTACATTAGAGACATTCAAACTTAATTGTGATAGATTAAGACTGTCAACTGCCTTTCATATTTAAACAGACCAAGGGTAGAAGCATATCATGGGAAACTACTTTTTTTAAATAAAAGAATGTAGTTGGTCATAGTCCTTAGGGACACAATAAATGTCAGAACTGCCCTTAATTAGGTCAGATGTTTCCGTTTAACTCATAATAGTCTTGGATAGATGGATGGATGGATGGATGGATGGATGGAGATAAGCACTTCCTTAACTCTATCACACCATCATCATACCAAACATTATATAATTCCTAGCCTACACTGCATCTTATTCGATACACATACCACTAATACTGTACTGATTGAAATTGCTTGTTTCAATTCTTAATTGGCTTGTTTCTCTCAATAGGCTGTGGGTGGCTGGAAATCAGGGACTGACTTATGTTTCTTTGTTTTTAGTGCCTAGGAGAGAGCCTAGCATGGGGTAGACATGAAACAAATGTCTATAAACTGAAATAACAGCAGGATTGCTTATAAAAGCAAAATGAAATGCAGAGTATTTGTATTTTAGCAATTAATGTTTGCTCTCAAGAAAAACAGTGGGCAAACATCCTCTAATATTTACTTTTTCTTATAATAATATGTGGATGGCATGTTTTCCTTAGCATTCCCTGGAATCACTCAACAAGCACATATGCGGGATACTGTATGCAAGAGATAATCAATTACTATTTTGATGAATAACAGATGAACTCTTTTCCTAACACACGTCATAGAAACCGAAATAAATTATAGTGTTGATGTTAGCTAATGGTAACATCAATATCACAGAAAGGCTGATTCCTATTTTTCACATTTCTGAGAAATATTGCTTACACGTGATGATCTTTAGAAGCGTCTCTGTCATTAAAGATTTTCATGTTCTGCCTGTTCCCAGATTTCCTGATTTTGTAGGAAGGTCAGAGGTTTCCTCGGAGGGTGTTCTTTTTTTACTCGTTGGTTGCACATTCATGCCCTTGAGGACAGTTGATAATGCCGTGAGGTCCTTTTAGGATAATGTTAATTTTCTGCGAACAGACTGAGGCTAGGCTTAGACAAAGCATATTAGTCTTCTATTGATGCATAACAAATTTCTACAAAATTCCACAGCCACTTCTTAGCTCATAGTGTTGGAAGTCGCAAGTCTGTCGTGGCTCAGTGGGGTTCTCTGCTCAGGGTCTCACACTCAGGGTGTTGGCCAGACTGGGGATCTCAGTTGAGCTTTGGGGAAAAATCTGTTTCTAAGCTCATTGAGGTTCATGGGCAGGACTGAGGTCCCTGTTTCCTGGCAGTGGGCCCAGGGCTGCCATCAGTTTCTAGATGTTTCTAGAAGTCATCAGCTCCTCGCCCTGGGCCTTCCCACAGGCCCCCATATTGGCTTTCTCACAATATCACAGCAGGATCCCTCATAAGATTCCCCTAACTTATTTCTTTGGTTTTCTTCTGTGACCAGCCAGAGAAAACTGTGTGCTTTGAAAGGCTTCGGGAGATTAGGCTAGGCCCATCAGGATAATCTCCTTATTTTAAGGTTAATTTGCCTTAAAATCACTGGAGTAAAGTCGATTCTGTTTACTGTGCTGGGAGTAGGCAGGGTGTGCGCTCCGAGGGGCTGGGAATTCCTGGGGCCCAGTTAGAATTCCGCTTCCACAGCAAGTTTGGTTAAGGTGCGCGGGAAATGCCACATTTACTTCCACGCTTATAGTGCTTTTACTTGGAGAAGCTGAAGACCATGTTTTATGGACTTTCTTTACCATACTGTATTTCTAAGGGAAGGAGAAGCAATCTGTTCTCCTATAAAAAGATGCTTTTACAGTCAGTAGGGCTTACAGTTTGATATTTGTGGTTTTCATTCATTGATCTGTATTCTTTTCAGCCAATCACCCTGGGGCCTGGCCAGATAAGAACTGGAGTCAAGTGTGCACTCTTGCAATTAACATAAAAACCAAACTGATCCATGTAAGGGGCTTAATTCAGGTTAGGAACTTAACAGGCAAGGCCATAAGGAGAACTGTGAACTTGACAAACTAGGCCATGGAGAGCTGCCCTGAGTTCATGACCAGAATAGTGACTTGCCAGAATCACTGTTTTTGGCAGATTAACCTGGAAATTGTATATATGGTTAGAGGGGAAGCCAGATGCGGAGACCAGCCAGGAATTCAGAGGTGAATGCGCTCCTTTATCAGTGGCTAGAGAAATTTAGAAGTTGATTGTGTTCCTCCAATTATATAAATTGTGATGATGTTAGCAAAATAAATAAGAGAGAGGAAGTTTAAACTGCATAAAAGGGAAAGGCAGGCTGCCTTTTGTGACCTGTTATCCCCTGAGCGGCATTCGGTTACTGTTAGGGGGGCCCGTGTCCGAGCGGCTTCAGGCTGTGTGTCAGGCAGACTGTCCGTTTGTTTATAGCACTTGCATTTGCAGTTGGGTTTATGAGTGTTGTTTAAAGTGCATGCACTGAACATTGTGTCAACTGGAAAAGGAAGTTACTCACCAGAGGTACGTGGGGTAAAATGCATATCCATGTGTATTTTCCATGGACTTGTATTTCACATTTATAGTATTTGGCCTTGCCTGTTCTCCTACATCTTGCAGAAAGCAATATTCCTTTAAATGAGGTGGATAATAGATGTGTAACATTTATTACTTTAGTGATAGGATGGTCATTGTTTCAGAAGACCATACTTCTCTCTTTGCTTAACTCACCAACGTAGTCACATATTGGTTGTTTCCTTGGAGTCGGTATTCAAAGGGAGTTTGACTTTTATTTTCTATTTCCTTCACTGTTTGAAGAATTTTTAAGATTAAACAAACAAACAAATGTAGAAGTCATCTATGAGCCTGGGAACTGGACAGTGACCGTATCTGTTTTCACATAAGTATCACATGCTGGTTTTACAAATACTCTGTGTGGAGTTTTCACCACTATAAATAAACTAAAACTATATAGCTCTGTTACCATGGGAAGGAGAACATTTAGCTTCATCTTTTGTGACTAAACAGTTCTGATGCAATGCAGTGACAGGGAAAGCAGCTCTGGAAATCTGTACCTAACACCACAGATGGGGGATGTTGAGAGGCGGACATGTTGCAAGCAAACCTATGTAATAAATCATATATTCATCCAATAAATATTTATTGGTAACCTGCTCTGAGCCAGGTACTGCTTTCCTACAGGCAGGGATAGAGCAGTAAACAAACCCAACAAGCCCTGGCCAAGGGGCTCAGTTGGTTGGAGGGTCATCCCGCACACCCAAAGGGTGTGGGGTGGATCCCCTAGTTAGGACCCGCATGGAAGGCAACCAATTGATGATTCTCTCTCACATCGATGTTTCTCTCTCTCTCTCTCTTTTTTTCTCTCTAAAATCAATAAACATATCCTTGGGTGAGGATTGAAAAAAAAAGCAGACGGCAAAGTTCGGCTTATATTTCAGTAAGATGAAGCAGAAGTATAAATGATAAAAATATTTGGTATTTCAAGTGATAAAAACTACTGTGAAGGAAAATAAAGCAGGGATGGGACAGAAGTTGTCATGAGCATATGTTTCTGACACAGTCTTCCCTGTATCAGCTGGGCAACTGCTTGGCCAGCTGCCTGCTGAGCTGCCCGACATCAAGGAATAGACAAGAGTCACACACAGTAACTATGCTATTCACTCAACTTTTGTTGAATGCAGGTTCACTCAAAGTAGAACATCAACGTACACTAATATCCTATTCACATTCTAACAGTCTAAGAGAAATATTACACACACACACACACACACACACACAACAATCAATGGGGATAACAAACCCATGTCCCAGAGTCTCAGCCTGCAGGTCCAGGAGACAGCATGGTGGGCAAGGGAGTCGTCAGTGTCTGGCAAGGTAGGATCTCTGGAGCCGGAGGGGCAGCAGGGCAGGCAAAGTCCTCAGTTCCGCAGGGCAGAGCCTCCGGTGGCTGCTGCCAAGGGAGATCAGCGTGGAGCAGCACCCTGGTGTGTGGAGCCCAAGCTCTCAGCAGTGGGCTGGAGCCTGCCTCAGTTACACCTTGAAAGTGGGGCCCTCCACTCTCCTGGGTCTTTTCAGTAAGTGTCTTGACACCCCTGATGCCACGTGGGAATTT